>RJWM01018154.1:0-41566 GCA_004363535.1 Dasyprocta punctata | reverse complement strand
TTCTGTTTTCTGTGTTTTGGGAATCTTACCCCCTGCCCCAGAATTATTGACCACATTGTGTTTTTACTAAGTTTTCTTTAGTAGTTTCTTGTATTACATTTTGGTTTTTGATCCATTTTGAGTTGATTTTTGTATACAGTAAGAGATAGGGGTCTAGTTTCATTCTGTGTGTGAATATCCATACCCTGTCCCCCTTATTAAAGAGATTGTCCATTCTCCAATGCATATGTTTGGTGTCTTTATTGAAGATCAGTTGCCTACAGATGCATGAATTTACTTCCGGGATCTCCATTCTATTCCACTGATCTGTGCATTGTTTTTTGTTTTTGTATTTTTGGGTTTTTATTTTTAATTTTTTTGTCAGCACCATGTTTTTTGTCACTATAGAAACAACTTTTAACATATATTTTAAGTCAAGTACTATGATGCCTCCAAATTTGTTCTTTTTGTTCTATACTGCTTTAACTATATGGGGTCTTTATATTTCCATATATATTCTAGGATTATTTTGTTTGTATTTTTCTGACAAATACCACTGATGTTTTGATAGAGATTGCATTGAATCTGTAAATCACTTTGGGCAATGTGGACATTCTAACTATTATTCTTCCAATATATTTTGTCTCCTTTTCAATTTATTTCATCAGTGTTTCATAATTTACATTACAGAGATCATTCCTCAGTTACACTTATTCTTAGAGACATTTTTAGCTACTATAAACTGGGTTGATTTCTTTCTCAGTAAGTTCATTATTGGTATGTAAAAATGTTACTGTCTTGATTACTTTTTACTTGTTGCCAAGGCAAAATACCTGACGCCCAAAATTAGGGAAGGAAAGGTTTATTCTTAGAGTTTCTTGGGAGTTTCAGTCCATTAGTTGGCTCCAAGTCAGCATGGCAGGGCTACCATTCATGGTGGCTGCAAACTGCAAGGTGCACTGGCAAGAAGAGAGAGGCGGAAGCGGAAGTGCAAGAGGAAGACCCGCCTTCCCTTACACTGTATCTCAGCTCCACCCCTGGGCGGGTGTAGCAGTCACGTCATTAATCCTGGCGCTAGACAATAAACTGATCACAAGTGCCAGACTCAGCCCCATCAAAAGTACATGAGGACTTGGGGGTCCATGGCATATCACCCAATACAGTTACTGACGTCTGTACAGTTTCTACATCATGCAGCCTTACTGAGTTCATTTAACAGTTCTGACAGTTGTTTGGTGGAGTCTATAGGATTTTCTGTATGTAAAATCATGTTATCAGCAGTAATTTGATTTATTTCCTGTTGGATGCCCTTTGCTTCTCTTTCTTATTGCTCTGGCTAAGACTTTAAATTCTATCTTAAATGAGAGTGATGAGAGTGGGCATCAACATTTGTTCCAGATTTTAGAGAGAATTATTTCCATATGATGTTGGTAGTATGTTTGCCACGTATCATGTTGAGGTACACTCCTTCTATACTGAATATATTTAGGTTCTTTATTAATTTGTTTTTCTTTTTTTAAGACAGGGTCTCCCTGTGCAGTTCAGGCTGGCCTTGAGCTCACTTTGTAACCCAGAATGGTCTGGAACTTGCAACAATGTTCCTGCCTCAGCCTTCCCAAGTTCTGGAATTACAGGTGAGTGCCACTATGCCCAGCTTCTTTTTTAATCTTGAAGCACTGTTGAACTTCATCAAATGCTATTTCTATATCTATTTGAGAACATCCAATGTCTATCTTTCATTCTATCCATACGTTGTATGCTTATTGATTAATACAATATGTGTTCAACCATTCTTGCATCCCTGGATAGATCACACTTGACCATGACATACACTACTCTGTATGTTGTTGGATTTGGTTTGCAAATGCTGAGAATTTTGGCATCTATGTTCATCAGAGCTACTAATATGCAGTTTTCTTTTCTTACAGTGTCTTTAGCTGGTTTTGGTACTAAAGCAATGCTGGCCTCATAGAATGAGCTTGGAAGGGTTTCCTCCCATTCAAGTTTTTGGAAAATAATCGATGTTAATTCTTACAAGTTTGGTAAAATTCAGCAGTGAAGCCCATCTGGTTTGTGCTTTCCTTGGATGGAACACATTTTATTACTGATGAAACCTTGGTGTTTGTTATTGCTCTGTTCATAATTTTTACATCTTCATGATGCAGTTTTGTACCCAGAAGTTTACTGATTTCTTCTAGGTTTTCCAGATTTTGGAGGTATAGTTGTTCATCATAGTACCTAATGATTTTTTATATTTCTGTAGTATTAGTTGTAATGTCTCCTCGTCCATCTCTGATTTTATTTATATGAGTCTTCTTTTTGTCTTGGTTGGTCTAGTTCAAGTCTTGTCGATTTTATTTATCTTTTCAAAGTACCAATGCTTGTTTGCTGAGCTGGGGGGGGGGTGTCTCTATTTCTGCTCTGATCAGCTGTAAACAATTTTGGATTTGACTTGTTCTCATTTTCCAAGTCCTTAAATTGCATTGTTAGGCTGTTCATTTGAAATCTTTATTAAGTTCTAATAGGCACTTATTGTTACAAATTTCTTTCTTGGTACTTATCTCATAGGTTTGGGTATGTTCTTTTTTCATTTGTTTCTGAAAGTGTTTTAAATTTCCCTTTTGATTTCTTTCTTTTTAACCTATTGATCATTAAAAAGCATGTTGATCAGTTTTCATGTATTTGCACAATTTCTAAGTTTCCTCTTGTTAATTTCTAGTTTTATTTCATCACAGTCAGAGAAGATACATGCATGATTTTGATCTAATTTATTTAAATTTATTCTATGAATTATCATATGGTCTATTCTGGAGAATAATCTGTGCTCTGATGAGAAGAATGTGTATTCTCTGGTTTTTGGGTACCTTGTTTGGTAAGTGTTTATTAGGTTCATTTGGCCTATAGTACAGTTTAGCTCTGATGGCCTTTTGCTGATGTGTGTGGGAGTGTGTTAAAAGTATATATTGATGAAAGTAGGGTGTTGAGGTCCTTGACTATTATTGCATTGGGGGCTATTTCTCTCTTTAGATCTGAAAAGGTTTTTTAATTTAGTTGTGTGCTTCAGCATTAGGAGCATATGAGTTGTGATCCAAACACATGGTAAATATGAAATTTTTAAAAATGTATTACAGTAATAAACCCAGTGCCATTAACCTATTAAAATAGTCTCCCACTCTTTAAACGCATTTATTCCATCATTCCTGTCACTTTCTGAAGCAATTTTTTTATGTCCTTATTAATCATGATCAAAAATATGATGAATGCTACCATCATTCTGTTCCATTCAATGAAAATTCAGGCTTATTAAAATATGGTGATGTGTCCAAATTCACCTTACTCACTGCATCTGGTAACATGCAACTTCTGACTCTTTACTGAACACAAAATAACCATGAAAGCTAAATGTTTTGAATCAGTTCAAAACATCAAGGAAGCTAGAACAGCACAACTAAAGGCACTCAAAAGAGGACTCAGACCTCCTTCAGAAAATGGAAAGAAGGATGGAAATAGCATGTCCAAGTTAGGGGGACTATCCTGAGGGAGAAGTAATGCTTTTTACTGTTATGGATTTTTTCTTAAACATTCACTGTATTTTTTTTATCACACCAGTATATATTTAAAATTGTTTTATCTCCTTCCTGAAATTAATCCCTTTATGTTCTGATCATCTTTGTCCCTTTTTACATATTTTTAACTCAAGGTCCATTTTATATGATGTAGCTACCTGTGTTCACTTTTATTTCCCATTTGTATGGTACATCTTTCCATCCCAACACTTTCAGTCTCTGTGTGTTGTTACCAGAGAGGTGAGTTTGTTGGAGGCAGCATTTTGCTAAGTTTTATTTTCCTATCCATTTGATCTAAATTTTTTACTTGGGTAATTTAATCTATTTACATTAAAAGTTATTTTTGGCAAATATGTATATACTCTGTTTTGTTTATTTTTTGTACTTGCTTTAAATATCCTGTACTCCTTTCTTCCTCTCTTATTATTCATCTTTGTAGTTTGGTAGGTTTCTGTATTTATAAGGTTTGATTCTTATTTCTCTTTTGTGTAATTTCTCTATTAATGAGTTTTACACTTTCATATGTTTTCATTAGAGTAGTTATTTTTCACTTCTAGCGTAGAACTTCCTTAAATATTTCTTGTAAGGCTGGCCGAGTAGTGAATTCCCTGTTTTTGCTTTTCTTGGAAAGAATTTATTTCTCTTACATTTTTGAGGCGTAACTTTACTGATTATAGTATTCTTGGTTAGCAAGAATTTCTTTTTATGAGTTTTGAATATATCACCCAATTCCCTTTTGGTATCTAAAGTTTCTGCTGAGAAATCTTCTGTTTCTCTAGAAATCTGCTAATAGGAATTTGCTCATCTATGACCTCTTCAGCTGTAATCAACCCAGAGATGTTTATGGGAGTCTCAGTCACATGGTACTCAAGGGTTCGTAGGATCTCTGACAGCTGGGATGCAGCTTCCTGAGGTGAGGCAAGTCTGCCAATGGATCTGGACAATAAATTCCTGCTTTCAGATGCAGGGTGCCTGTCAGTTTCCTTGGGTGATACAGGGAGCAAGGCCACTCCACCTGGCATGAACAGCCACAGCACAGCGAGTCTGCTGCAGAGGCAAGATGCCCTGAGGGCTGTGCAGATGCCTTTGCTACACCTTGGCAGGAGGTATGACTGAGTAGGCTGCCATGCTGCCTTCTGGAGCCACTAGAGGATAATAAGGTCCTCTTAGGCTTTTTCCCAAGGCCCTCATTTGGTAAGGGCTGCCTGACTGCTTCCCAGACCAGAGATGGGTAGACAGAGCCACCCAGCTGCTTCTTGGCTCTGTGCAAGTGTGAAGAGGGTCACCTGGCAGCTCTGCAGGGCTGTAGGTGAGTGGGCAGGTGAAGCCACTCATCTGGTTCACAGGGCTAGGTCCACTCAAGTTGCTGCAGGTGGCTGCCCAACAACCTCAAAGAATGCTCGATTAATTCAGTCTGAATATGGTGCTATTCAGCAAGAGCAGGTTTCAGGAGGACACACAGGCTAGGCACTTTTTCTGGAGCAAGGCAACAGCCTGGATCCCCTAGCTGTTCTCCAAAGTGGGCTCAGGTCTTGTGAGAGCTATAGGTTTCTCTAGCAGTAAATAATTCAGGTGAACATGACATTAGTGGAAACTGCTAGGGACTTTCTGCTTGTCCTTTCTACCCCTGACAAATTCTCTTTCTTCAGGGCTGATTTCAACTAGACAGATAAAATGGTAGATGCTTTGTGCATAGTCCCTTCAAGACTTTAATCTCCAAAATCACATGATAATGGTATTGCTAGGGTAAAAATTTAATTCAACTACAGTGCTTCTAGATGGGGCCTTCAGAAAGTGATTAGGCTTAAAGTTATTTGGGTCAAGTCCCCATGATTGCATCATGGTGGCTTTGTAAGAGTAGAAATAAGAGACCAGGCACACAGGTATGTGTTTCCTGTCTCTTGCCATGTGAAATCCTGTGCCACCTCAGGATTCTGCTAGAAAGAAGGTCGCTGCAACTTTCACCTCCAGAGCCATGAGCTAAATCTCTTTATAAAGTTAGTCAGCCTTAGGTTTTCACTATAGTAACAAAAATTTAATATAGTCCTTTCTCTCTAAGGTGATCACATATCTCCATGCTCCTTCATGGCTAGCATATCCCTACTGCACTTTAGTGTTCTGTCTCCAACTCCAGTGGAATAGCAATCTTTTTTTTTCTTTGCTTTGGTTCTTTTATGTAGAGTGAAGAGTGCTAAACAACTCTATGCAGCCATCTTGTGAGCAGGATTTGTTTCGAAGAAGATGCTTTCAGTGCTCCAGAACTAATTGACCTTTAACATACTTCTCACATTGGGAATCTCAGGACAGTTTGATTGGAGTATTTAGGGGGCAAAGATATCTATAGGTAGATCCTAAAGGAGAGAGACAATAGAAGTTGCTGGCCTGATGCAGGTTCAGAAGGAGAAGCTGGTTAAAAATGTTAAAACTCATCTGAGTCTCCTCCAAAAACAGGGTAAGAGATAGGAAAATTCTTCTCTCTCTGTACCTCCATTGTTGCAGCAAAGACATGCAAAAGGTTGTTTCAGATCTTTCTAGAAATACCAGGTCCAGGGACTTAAAATAATCAGAAGCTAAGAAAAAAGAAGTTCTGGGATCATCAAGGCATTCACTTGACCCCTGGGGCACAATCCTTGGGAGTACCAAGCTCAGCTTCAGGAAAATGAGTGATTCTCCAGCTAAATCACAAAGCAGTTCACCTGTCCAGGGATTTGCAATATAGGAGCCAGCGGTGTGGCAGTGACATCTATATGTCTCCTTCCATTCCTCTGAGCACAGGGGGAACTACAAAGAACACCTTGAGATCTCAAGAGGATAAAGACGTTCTAAAGTTCCAGGACAATGGAAACTGAGAAAATCATTCAATTCTGTGCTTTATTGACAACTTAAACTGCAAAACACACCTCACTTCCAAACCCAGCACATCCCCCGCTTGTGCCCACCTCCACTGAACAGTGGCTGCTAGATTGCAGTAAACAAACATGCTGCTATAAATTAATTACAGGTTTGCAACCACAGCTATCGGAAGCAGAAAAAGAGCAGTTTGTGTGAAAAATTAGACTAGAATGTCATCTGTATGAAAAGAATTCTGATTTCCTAGCCAGATTAGAGACTCCTTGAGGGAGAGAGAGATATTTAGTGAGTTTAACCCTCACTTTAGATCTTAGTTTTCTCCCAATGTTCCTTCCAGGGTTTGCAGACAGAAGCCAGGTGTTCAACTATCCTCCCCACCAGCTCAGGCTGTAGCCATGGCCATTCTGTTGCCTCACTTACCCGGCAGCTCCCAGGACAGGAGGCATCTTTCCTTGCATCTAGGATAGCTCCCACCTATGCACAGCTGCTCCACTACTGATAACAAAAGAGAAGTGCTAAGATATAACAGATTTGTAATTGTTAGTTCAGAACCACCATCTTCTTGTTAGAGAATTAAATGCAGAGAACAACACTTAACTACAGTCAACTCAGATCCAGGTTGAGGCTTCTTAATAAAACCTTCCTTAACCTAAGTCTCGATGGTCTAGCTAGCAGGTGACGGAAATCAAGGTAATGGGAGTTTGGTCCTGGCAGTATTTTAATATCTGGACTTTGTTTGGTCTACTATATAACTCAAACACCAGGAGACATAGTCTGGTTCTTTGTTGCTTAAAAAGATTAATTTAGTTCCCTATTCATCTTGCCCTCCAGGGGTCTGCATGACCAACGACACTATCAAGCGTAAAGATTCCTTGAAGACTCTGCCTCTTGAACGACTTCCTCCCAAGCTTTTCTCTTCGCATAACTTGTAGAAATTAATCAATTTCCTATGAATTCCCACAGCAACTTTGCCACCACTGTTGCGGCAAAACTGAGTCCAGGAAAGAAATGACATCCAAGCAAGTCTGGAGGCAATGAATAACTTTATTTCACACCTTAGGTCTGCCTGACAGGGTGGCCCATGCCAGCAATCCCAGCACTTGGGAGGCAGAGGCAGGAGGATCACTATCAGTTCAAGGCCAGCCTGAACTTCATAGCAAGACCCTGTCTCACAAAAACGAGAAACAAAAATACACCAGTGGTTCTGGTAAGGATCATTCCCAATCAACAAAGCCAGGTGCCCAGTGCTTGTGGACTAGCACTTTTATATGATGCACAAGCAGAAATTACAAAGGCAAGACAGAACAGCCTGGCAGTTCTCTGATTCGCTAGCAGGGTGAGATCATCAGTTACAAGCTTAGATTAATGATCATCATGACAAGACTAGACTAATGATCACAGAGCTTGTTACAATCAGATGTCCTACAATCCGTGTATCCTTTGGTTATGTTCTGGTGGTTACAGGGGGCAGGAAAGTCATTACAGAGCCAGAAAGCAAGGCAGTTTAAAAAAAGAACAAAGTTTTTTAAAGAACAATTTTTCTTGTACAGTTTTTCCCTTTCACCACCACTGAAACCAAACCAAACCAAACACACTACTTACCCAAGTCATCGGCAGATGGAGGTGAAAGAATCAGAGGGTTCTGCAATGTGGTGAAACAAACAGTTTTAAAGTGACTATTTAGAGATCCCTGTCCTAAAAGGGTTTGTCCATTCCTCCATGGAAAATGCTTCTTGGCCAAAAGAAAGAGATGGAAAAGAGGAGAGAGAGGACAGAGAAAGAAAGAAGTCCATTTTTTGCCCATAAATATTGCAGTCATGCTCAACCCTGATTGGCTGACATTTATATATAACTATAGGTTTTAGTTTATTGGTTAGGTCCAGTCAGGAAAAATAAAATGTTCCAGGTCTGTTAGTCTGGGTGTTTGAACTGGAACATTCCTTTGCAAGGGCCCTAAAACTCAGTTTATAGTTTTACCAAGGACAGAGAACACATGTGACCCCACAATTTGCAAATATTTATCAAGCTGAATTCTGAATTGTAGGCTCAGTTAGTCATTTGGAGCTTTCTTGGAGATCTGGCTTTTCTTAAAATTTACAGACAGAATTATCTTGAGCTGAATGCAACTGAGAAGTAGACACAAGCAAAGCTTCTGCCCTTCACATTTACCTAAAGCATAAATTTACAAAGAAAAGTGGCTATCTTCCCTCTACAAGAAATATCCACAGGGGCAATGGGAAAGACTTCCATTTGCCTTCTGAAAGCTCACTGAAGGAATTAACAATAGATAGATAAGAAAAAATATATACACCTTTTTATTACCAGGACTTTTTAAATGGCAAGCTATTTTTCACTGGACATTTGTAATATGGATGAAAATTGCCACATATAAGTGTTATGGGTTATTAGTCACAGCACACAGTATTTGAAAGCCTTGCAAGGCATTTTGGACAGTTTTGTAACACTTTTTTTTAAGTACTTGCTGCAGTGCACAATGATAAGAATCATACCAGCTAACCCAATGAATTTTTGATGCTTATGTACCCTTCTTCATAGGAAAAAAATGGAGGAATATAGACAAATATGAGAGACAGAAAATGATTGCTAGGGAGAATGAATGGACCTAGGAAATAAAAATGAACTTGCAAATTATGTCCTCTGGAATTTGAGTAAGCCTGAATGATAGATAATATCTTGCCACAAAGCCACTCCAGGTGTGGCTGCTTCCTCAGTCTTTCCGTGTGATCAGTGATGAGATTTCAGAGTGAGAAAAGAAAGCCATTATGTAGTCTTTGGTAATCAAATCTTACTACAATTAAGGAAATGTCAGAGGAAAGACTTTCCAACAACTGCTGGCCTTCCAGAAACTTTAATTTAAGATAATCAGGATAACAAGGTGCCATAGTTGAAGGTGAAGATTCCTGAACACTTTCAAGACAAGGGTTAATAACTGAGGACAACTGTATGCATTATCAGCCTGCATACAGCAACAGATGCATCTGCATGACAGACTCGACTGACTCCCATGTGTTTGTCTCCCCACCAGCTGTTACGTACGGCTGGAGATTCAAGGTTCTTTGTCTTTGTCTTTGAAACAGGCAGGCAGCGTAAGACCTGAGGAGTGTGAACTGCGCACCCTCTGTGCAGGCACGGTGGTCTCAGGTTAAGGTTTAGGTATCAGTTTCCTAACAGGAGGCATGTGAAAGTAATTTAAACAGTCAGCTCAGTAAAACATGACGTGTATGAGAAAATGTCGAAGATGAGCAGAGCCCCGTGGGAAGGTGAGAAGACAGCTCAGAGTGATGCTGGCCATGGGGAGGGTTCCAGCAAAGACAGGACAGGCAGCCAGGGAAAAGCCAAGCCCCTCGGAGAGGGAGTTGGGGAAGGAAACAGTGGGCAGGGACCCAGCTCTGGAGGCTCAGCAAAGGCCCCATTGGATCACTGAGATTTTCTTGCCCAGGAATAAGATAAAATACGGTGATATATAACCAGTACTACCAAGTCTCTATTCACAGCTCTCGAAGAATGTTTTTGTTCTATTTGTGCTGATAACTTTAGAAAAGTTAAATGTCATCTGGGGAGGAATAAAAACCCCTAGGCAAAGAGTCCTCATAACAAACCCAGTCAGGTCCCCTCCTGATTTCAATACCGGGAGCTTTCTGCTTTCACTCTACAATAAATACTGCTTTCTGCTTTTGCTCTGTAATAAACACTTTTGCTCCATACTCTTTTGATTCCCTGCTTTGTAATTCTTTCTGGGTTGAGAAAAGAACCCACCAACCAGTAGGTAACAGTCTTAATATGTATCTAACAGTTCACTGTCTCTTTGAAGATGCTATATATATAAGCCAGAGCTAATTCACCTCTTTGGGAATAACTCATTCACTGGGTAGCTGCCATTTATACATAAAATATTTACGCTAATAAGCTTCCGCCTGTCTTTCTCTTTTTAACTTGCGCAATGTGACAAAGTTTCATCCCGACTAAGAACTCAAAAAATTTGTTTTCCTGCTTTCCAAGGTCACACAAAGATCGAGTTCCCTCCAGCCCATAATTGCTAGTGCCATAACTCCCTCCCCTAAATGGATTGGGAAAGTTTTCCTAAATTAAGACATTGCCTTTCCTAATTTATTTTCCAATGTCATTCACTAAGATGATAAACTTTCCCCCCCAATACTATTCAGATCTAATTTAAAATGGTTTGTTAGTTCTGGTGTTTTTAAATTCCTCTTTGTTTCCTTTTAACTTCAAAACCAATTAATGTGATTCTTTCCATTTTTTAGTTTACTGCTGTATTTAGTTCAAGTTTCTGCTTATAAATAAACCTGCCCTACTCTATTCATTTTTGTACTTTATATCATGTTTTGACAAATTCTGACAAAGTTAAAGGGAACATGAAGCCACCACTTGCCTCTATTTCAATCTTAAGAAGTTAAATTTTATTCTTACTAAGAATAACTCAGGAAAGGAGTACTTATAAAAATTAGAAAAATATTTTTCAAAATACAATAAAAATTTCAATTCCTTTAAAAGCAATTGTACTAATAGTGCAAGAAGACACTATATATAACTAATGTATTAGTAGCAAATTAATTTCCTTTCAATTCAGGAATATTAAAACTCACAAATAATTTGACCCATGCATGAGCCCCCACAATGCCCTTATATTCATGTCATCTCAGGATAAATTTAGCAAAGGAAGAGAGGGAAAAAAAGACATGTTTGTACTAACTGTGAACAGATCGACAACTCATTTGTCTGATAGCCTGTCATTTTCTTTTTGTCTTAACTCTTCCCTGCTTTTCTTTCACCTTTTTAAAGGAAACCAGGAGTCTCTACTCTAGTCACATCTGTAAAGAGCGAACTCTGAGTGATGGTAACTCATTTAGTGAAAAGAATAAGAACATAGACACTTGGACGTTTGCTCTGTTGCTTCTAATCAATACAATCTGGCACAAGTTAGTCTCTTTACTCTCCATAGAATGCAGTTATCATAAAATCTTCCCAAATATTTGAGATACAGTAAGTCCTTGACTTATGAACTAATTCTGTTTTGAGAAAATTATAAGTCAGTTTCATTCATAAATACAAAAAGGAAGCTTTATACTTCCTACCACTTCCCTCCACATCACCACTGCTTTTTCTCTTGCTTCTGGGCATCCTGGGCTGACTGAGTAATGTACTACTGTATACCATCACACAGCAGCATCACCGTGACAATGTCCTGCAGACCTGTGAGCTACTTCCAAGGTTGATTCATATCTACAAATGTTCATAATTTGAGGTCTGCTGCTAACTGTGAAAGTTTGAAACTCAAATGTTCCTAAGTCAGGGACTTACTATAAGCAGAAAGGATTACCAGGGGTTCTTTCAGTGTAGCACTGTGTTTGCCTTTTTACTACTGTTCAGCTTGGTAGAAGACAGGTTTACACTGTAAACGTTTGTCCAGGAGGACAGCAAGTAATTTCAGTCCTATAGACTACATAGAACAATGGTTAAATTCTGGGGCTCCATTAAACATTACTCAGTTTTTGCATCTAACCCAACAATCCTATTCCTATAATGCCTGCAAACTAGTCTCTCAAATGCTCTCTGAACTAGTACTGATATATTAATGGTTCTTTCACTAATTAATGAGGTAAATAAATCTTCAATGTGTGTTCATTTATGTTTTCATCCAATTCATGAAGAAGAGCCTTAACAACAGTAGTTACTTTTATATCTTTGTGTTTTGAGAGGATTTCATGAAGTACTATAGTAATAGCAATGATGATGATGACGACGATGGTTGAAGTTACCCGAATTCCTAGAGCTAGTGTCAGTGCAGATGTACAAACCTATTCCTGAAAGGGACCTACAAGTCTGCTATTTGGCAGAAGCCTGTCTCTTCATTTTCTGTGACTTCAATGCCATGCGAGCATGTATGGAGGGTCTTACAAGTATTTACTAGTTGGTAAAAAAAATTTATTAACAGTCAGGCATCCAAAAAAGTGAGGAGTTTACCAATACACTGCAAGAAACCAGTGGATGAGTTCCAAGAGGACTTTGCCATCAGGGTGACAGGTTGGAGTTTTTATGAAGGAATAAAGACTTGGGAAATGGTCTGAATTGACAAACATGGGTACTTTAGAAAGATGTTTTCCAGGACATCGTTTTCCTGGTTAATTCTTCAGGAACAGCTGCAATGTAACTAAAATTGTATACCACAATTGCAAATTGACAAGGTCATTTATTTTGTCCTCATAGGAGGTCATGTGCCTTCTGCCTGGGAGATTTGCAGTAGTATCTCAGTTATCAAACCCAATTCACTCCAATTCATGTTCAAACAATGAACATTTCGAGAACTGAACGTATTTTTCCCAAAAGAAATAATGGAAAACCAAATAATTGTTTCTGAAGCCCAAAACTTGCACTTATATATTCATTAACAAATTTCACAATGATTTCTTTCTTTTACTCTATTGTGGCTCTCAGTTTTCCTCCTAGATTTATTTCTGGTATCACTAACTTTCTTTAGAACCAGGGTCACACTATTTCACACGAATAAGGCACAAAAAGAAATGCACAACAATGAGTGTTTTAATGCACTAACAAAAGCACTACACAATAAGTTTTCTGGGCCAGAGCAGCGCTTTGACTGAAGGGTCATCCCTTTGTGTCTGTGGAGAGACAGGACGCATGAGTCACTCTCAGCCATACTGGTTTTGTTGGATTTTTGGTTCAACTATCAAGCAAAGTTTAGAATATCAAGCAGATTTTTTTTTCTAACTTTCCTGTTCATGGAAAGTTCAAGTTTGGAGCCATTGGTTGTATCTGTACTTCATGCTGTTTTGGGTCAGTCTTAGTGTATTATCTGATGACTGCTTAGCAGGAACTGGCCAGGATTGCCTCAACAGGGGAATTTTGCTGCTAAGGGTTTTTGTTGCTAAAGAATAATCACTACAATCATTTGCCACTAAGATATGGCCTATGAAGGGAAGGTAGTACTTGTCACCAGCTGTGATCTTTAATTATGACATGTCACTTAACTTGGGTGAGAACTGCTTAACAAAGTAATAAAGTTCTGCATGTCTCTGTGTGTGACTGACATAGAGACCTGTAAAGGAGGGGAGAAATAAGACCTAACCACAGATTTGAGTAGCACCAACCAATAGGCTTGTAGCCTGAACAGAATAAAAGGGGAAGAAGAATTTTTCCCTTTTTTTGGTGGAGCTCCAGTCTGCCTTTGACTTTGGACACTGGTTACCAGTTTCTATAATCTTCCAACACAGACTCACACTAGGGACTCTACAGGAGCTTCTAGGCCTTCACCTTCAACTGCTCCTGGATTCTCTAGCTCTCCAGCATGTAGACAGCTTACCTAATAAACCCTTTTGTATGAATATATATATATATATATATATATATATATATATATATTCCATAGTTCAGGGGCATGGCCCAGCTAGCCATGTGGCAGGTCCTGGAAGTTCTGAACTCTGCCCAGCCAGGAGCAATGCCTCGGCACCATACACCAGGGTTGCGCTCTGGCTAGCCCCACACTCCAGAGGCTCTGAACTCCTCACAGCCAGATGCAATGTCCCAGTGGTGCCACACTCCAGGGGGCATGCTCTGCCTAGCCACCTGGGCCCTGGAGGTTCTGAACTCTACCAAGACGGGCATAAGACCCCAGCGCCACACTCCGGGAGTGAGTCATTGCTAGCTGCACAGAGGATCTGAACTCTGCCCAGCCAGGAACAAGTCCCCAGAACCATACACCAGGGGTGCACTCTGACTAGCCCCACACTCCAGAGGCTCTGGACTCCTCCCAGTCAGATGCAAGGTCCCAGCAGTGTCACCCTCCGGGGGCATACTCCACCTAACTGCCTGGGTCCCGGAGGTTCTGAACTCCACCCAGCCAGACAAAAGGCCCCTGTGCCACACTCCGGGAATGTATCCCTGCTAGCTGCCTGGGTCTCAGAGGTTCTGAACTCCACCCAGTCAGGCACTAGACCCCTGTGACACACTGGCAGTACATCAGTGCTAGCTACCTGGGTCCTAGAGGCTCTGAACTCCACCCAGCCAGGCAGAAGGCCCCAACACCACAACCCAGGGGTGTGTCCCTGCTAGCCATCTAGGTTGTGGAGGTTCTGAACTCCACTCAGACAGATTCTAGGCCCCAGTGACATACTCTGGGGATGTGCCCCTGCTAGGTGCAGGGGAGATTCAAGCTCTACCCAATCAAGCATCCCAGAGCAACCCAGCACGGTACATCAGGGGAACACATAGCCAGCCTCACAGGCCACAGAGCACAAGGCTCTGGCACCATACTTTGGGGTCCATCCCAGCTAACCATAGGGATACTGGAGGAATGAAGCTCTGTCTAGCACAGCATTCCAGTACAATCCATCAGGAGGCTGCCTGGCCAGACACAGAAGTCCCAGAGGAAAATAACAATGCAAAAGAGCAAGATGCAGTCTCAATCCTTCAGCCCACTGAGAACAAACCCAAGAGACACTGAAATGGAAGACACTGGAAATTGAACAACTAAACTTTCTGAAATGATGGCAACTGAAGTAAAGAAACAACTCCATGAAGCTACAGAGGAAATTAGAACAGATATAATCTCTCAGGTAAAAAAGGAAATGACAAACATCATGAAAGAAATGCTGTGTGTATCTAAAGAACATCTAGATAAATAAATAAAGGAACATAAGAAAATGATGGAAATGTTGAATGTATAATATAAGACAGAATTAGAATGCATGAAACAGATTCAAATGGATATTCAGGAAATTAAAAATTCCATTGAAAGCTGGCAAACCCACTTGAATAAAGCTGAAGATAAACTCTCAGACCTTGAAGGCAGCATGGAAGCTTACAATCATGAAAGAAAAGATCCCTTAAAAATAACAAGGAACCAGGAAACAACAATTCAACAGATACAAGACAATGTCAAGAGAAACAATATAAAATTGATAGGTGTCAATGAAAAACCAGGGGTCAACACGAATGACCTGCAAAGACTGCAGAAATAATAGCAGAAAATTTTCCAAACTTGGGAAGAGAATCTGATATACACTTAAGTGAGGCATACAGAACCCCAGTTCACCGTAATCAAAATAAATCTTCACCCAGACATATAATAATTAGGATATCAGAAATTCAGCACAAGAACAGAATACTTAAAGCTGTCAAAGAAAAGAAACAGATCATCTACAAAGGAAAGCCTATCAGAATCACAGCAGACCTCTCAACACAAACCTTTAGGTCAAGAAGAGCTTGGAGTGAAGTATTTCAAATCCTGAAAGAAAACAACTTTTAACCCAGATTGATGTATCCTGCAAAACTATCTTTAACAGTTGATGGAGAAATAAGATACTTCCACAACAAAGAACAATTGAAGAAATTCGTGGCCACCAAAGCCAATACTACAAAGGGTACTGAAAGACACTCTTTTAAAAAGAGACAAAGATAACTACAATACTAAGAACAACAGCAAAAAGAAATCACTAACAGGGTAAACAAACAGAAAATATAGAAAACCAACAACAGAAGGATAACTTGACAGGGATAAGTCAGTACATATTAGTTATATCAGTCAATGTAAATGGTCTCAACTCACCAATGAAAAGAAACAGACTGGCAAAATGGATTAAGAAACAAAATCCAACAGTATGTTGTGTACAACAAACACATTTAGGGCTGGGAGTTTGGCTCAGTGGCTTAAGCATCTGCCTGGCAGGCATGAGGTTGTCAGTTCAATCCCCAGTGCCACAAAAAAAAAAAAAAAAAGGAAAAAGAAACACATTTAACTCAAAAGGAAATTCATGGACTAAAAATCAAAGGATGGAAAACAATACTCCATGCAACAGGAACCCAGAAAAAAAGCAGGGATAGCAATTTTGGTTGCAGATAATGTGAACTTCAAACCAAGAATGATCAAAAGAGATAAAGAAGGTCACTACATACTTGTGAGGGAAAAACTTCAAGAGGAAGAAACTATGGTCATAAATATGTATGTACCAAATATGGGAGCACTCAACTAGGTAAGACAAATCCTAATAGATATGAAAAACCAAATAAACAATAACGCCATTATAATGGGGAACCTTAACACCCCACTGTCACAAAATGACAGATCAACCAAACAAAAAAATAAGCAAAGAAATAACAGAACTGAATCAAACTCGCGAACAAATGGACCTAGGAGATGTGTACCGAGTGTTCCACTCAACATCAGAATACACATTCTTCTCTACTACACATGGGTCATTCTCTACAATAGATCATATACTAGTCCACAGAACATGCTTAAGTAAATGCAAAGGAATTGAAATAATTCCATGCATATTATCTGATTATAGCACAATAAAATTGAAAATTAATGACATAAAAACCCACAAGAACCCCATAAACACATGGAAATTAAATAATACTCTCCTAAACAACCAATGCATCACAGAAGACATTAAAGAGGAAATTAAACAATATCTACAATCAAACAAAAATGCAAATACAAATTACTGGAACAATGAAAGCAGTCCTCAGAAGGACATTTATAGCACCATATCAGAAAAATGGAAAGAACACACATAAACAACCTAATGCTGCACTTCAAACTTCTAGAAAAAGAAGAGCAAGTCAAGCCCAAAGCAAAGGAAGGGGGAAATTATAAAGATAAAGATCAAAGCAGAAATTAATGCAATTGAAACTAAGAAAACAATAAGAACAATTAATGAATCCAACAGTTGGTTCTTTGAAAGAATAAATAAAATTGATAAACCCCTAGCCAACCTTATCAAAAAGAGGAAAGAAAAAATTCAAGTCCATGCAATAAGAAATGAAAAGGGTGAAATAACTGTAGACACTGTGGAAAACAGAAGATCATCAGTACCTACTTCAGAAACCTTTATTCCCATAGGTTCAATAACACAGAAGAAATGGAAAGATTCCTAGAAACCTATGAATCATCAAAGCTGAATCAAGAAGATGTAAAACTGCTGAATAACCCAATTTCAGTTAATGAAATTGAAAAGGTAATTAGAACCTTACCAACAAAGAAAAGCCCTGGTCCTGTTGGATTCACTGCTGAATTCTACAAGAAATTTAGGGAGCCAGTACTCTTCAAACTCTTCAATGAAATTGAAAGGGAAGCAAGTCTCCCTAACTCATTCCTGGAAGCAAGTATTACCCTAATACCAAAACCAGAGAAAGACTCGACCAAAAAAGAAAACTACAGACCAATCTCCCTAATGAACATAGATACAAAAATCCTCAATAAATTACCGGCAAATAGAATACAGCAAGTTACCAGGAAGATTATACACCATGATCAAGTGGGATTCATCCCAGGAATGCAGGGATGGTTCAGCACACACAAATCAATAAATGTAATACACCATATCAATAGGGCCAAGGACAAGAACGACATGATCATCTCAATAGATCAATAATGCAGAGAAAACTTTTGACAAAATCTAACATTCATTTATGAAAAAACCCTACAGAAAATTTGGAAGAGACAGTCTCTACCTCAACCTGATAAAAGCCATATATCATAAACCAACAGCCAACATCTTGCTAAATGAACAAAAACTGAAAACTTTTAACCTAAAATCAGGAACAAGACAAGGATGTCCATTATCACCACTCCTATTCAACGTAATTCTGGAAACATTAGCCAGAGCACTTAGACAAGAGAGGGAAATAAAAAGAATAAGGATAGGAAAGGAAAAACTTAAATTATCATTATTTGCAGATGATATGATACTCTACATAGAGACTCTCAAAAACCCATTGAAAGACTTCTAGATGCAATCACCAAATTCAGTAATGTAGCTAGATACAAGGTCAACACTCAAAAATTTATAGCATTCTTATACACAAACAACAAACTCACTGAGAGCAAAATAAGGGAAACCACACCCTTCACTACTGCATCAAAAAAAGTGAAATACTTAGGAATCAGTCTAACAAAGGAAGTAAAAGATCTATACAGTGAAAATTACATTACTCTGAAACAGGAAATCAAAGAGCATTTCAGAATATGGAAAGATATTCCCTGTTCATGGATAGGAAGAACAAATATTGTGTAAAGGGCCATTCTTCCAAAATTGTTATACAGATTTAATGCATTTCCACTGAAAATACCATATGTGTACCTCACAGAGCTAGAGAAATCATTCCTAAAATTCATCTGGAACCAGAAGACATCTAGAATAGCAAAGGCAATTCTGGGCAACAAAGGTAAGGCAGGAGGCATCACAATCTCCAATTTGAAACTATATTACAAAGCTACTGTGATAAAATCAGTATGGTACTGAAATCAAAACAGACCTGAAGGTCAATGGAATAGGTTAGAAGATACAGCCACAACTACAATCACATTCAGCCACCTCATCTTTGACAAAGGGACCAAACATGTATACTGGAAGAAAGATAGCCTCTTTAATAAGTGGTGCTGGAAAAACTGGCTTCCCATATGCCAAAAACTAAAACTAGATCCATGTCTATCGTCATGCACTAAGCTAAAGTCAAAATAGATCAAAGATCTAAATATTAAAAAAGAAACACTAAATCTGCTGGAAGACGAAGTAAGTAAAAATCTTGATGACATAGGAGTAGGCAGAGAGTTCATGAATAAAAATCAAACTGCATGGGAAATACTTCCCAGAATCAACAACTGGGATCTTGTCTTATCAAAAAGTTTTTTTATGTTAAAGGAAATCTCCAACAGAGTAAAAGGAAAACCGACGAATTGGGAAAATATCTTAGCCAACTGTCCCTCAGACAAAGAACTTCTATCTAAAACATATAAAGAATTTTTAAAAATCAGGTCCCCAAAATTCAAAGGCCCAATCCAAAAATGGGCATCTGAGATGAATACACACTTCTCAGATGAAGAAATACAAATGGCAAACAAATATATGAAAAAATGTTCAACATCAATGGTCATTCGTGAAACACAAATTAAAACAACGCTGAGATTCCATCTCACCCCAGAAAGAATGGCCAAGATCAAGAAATCAACCAATAACAAATGCTGGAAGGGTTGTGGAGAAAAAGGAACTCTTCTCCACTGTTGGTGGGAGTGTAGGCTGGTGCAATCACTGTGGAAATCAGTGTGGAGATTCCTCAAGAAACTAGGATAAGAGATTCCATTTGACCCAGCTATCTCACTTCTGGGCATTTTCCCAGAAGAACTGAAAATATCATACCACAGTGATATATGTGTACCTATGTTTATAGCAACACAATTTATAATAGCCAAATCCTGGAGACAACCAAGTGCCCATCAGTAAGGGAATGGGTGAAAAAGATGTGGCATTTTTATACAATGGAGTACTACTCAGCTATAAGGAAAGATTGCATTGAGACTTTTATTAGTAAATAGTCGCAACTTGAGAACATACTCATAAGTGAAATAAATCAAACTAGCATGTATAAATACCATACTGCCTCCCTAGTGTAAGAAACTGAAAAAGTATATATGATCCAAAATCTACAATAAATACTGTGTAAGGGTAAGAAATTGCTCAGAGAGGAAAAGTAATTGGGATAGGGGAAAGGTGGAAAGAAGAAAGGGAAAAGAAAAAAGACATAAGATAGCTAAAATGACTATACTACTAAATGTATTAGTTATTGGAAAAGAACAGTTAATACTCATATGATTAGATCAACTTTACATGTCTGTATCTGTTATTCTAAGCAACCCTTTTGAAGGTAACAATATGCAATATTACAACCATTGTCAAATTCCCATCATCTTGTTTTGCAAACCTATAGTTATTGTATTACATTTGTTGTTGTTGTTGTTTACTCTTTTGCTTTTTGTTTTTCTTTTCTGTGTCTTTTCTCTTAAATAAAAAACCATAATAATAATTTTATATATGTTTTATATTGATTTGGTTCTTCTAGAAAACCCTAATACACCAACCAAACACTTGTTGAGGAGTCATTACATGAACTGAATGGAGGCCACCTTCTCCCAGCCATCGTCCCAGCCAGACTATTCCCCTCATCCAGCCCTCCATATTCTGGTCCAAAATACCTTCTCCAGAGAGCACAGCTGCCTCCAAGTCCCCACACCTTCCTCTGAACTCTGATATCTGTCTGATATCTGTCTCTAGGAAATTGAACAGACTTGTTTATTATTGCTGCCAATGCCAGAATGTCCCTGAAAGAGCCTGATTCCTTGGGAACTGCATGTAATTTAAAAGAAGATGGGAAATTGTGGATATTTCCTTTATGATATGGTTCTTAGACAAAAAGCCTCATTCATGACTCAAAACAGTTACTCTGACCCAGACTTATACGAAGGAAAAGGAAATGGAAATGTAAAATAATTTCATTCCCATGTGCAGAACACAATTATAATCTCTGAGATAGCATACTAGTAGAAGAGAATGAGAATTCAGCTGACCCTATTAACATTACCTTGGGCTGTATGTAATCTTATGCCTTGTTGCCCAAAGTGCTGAAAGATCCCGACTTTTCTGTCTTAATTTCTGAATCTCTCACCTATATTCAGCATCAAAAGTGCTGAAAGAACCATGATTGGCAACCTGCTCTCTAACTCCTGAAGGAGACCAAAACCTCTAAATCAGGGGTTCTAAAAATGCACCCCACAGATCTCTAGTGGTCCCTGTTATGGCCAATATCTAGCTGTTCCCTGAAAGCCTCATGCATTCACAGGTGGAGTTTTTCAGAGGTGGCTGAATCTAGGATGTGTGGTAATGAAATTGACTTAGCATAGTTCTGGGTATGGATCAACAGGTTTGTAGCCTGGATGGAATATAAAAGAGACAGAAAGAAGGAAGCTCATTGGTTTTCTGCTTCCTGCCTCCCCTGCATGAACTGTTTCTCCTCTGCCATGCCACCCTGCCTTGGAACCAGCCAACTACTGATTGAAACCTCTACAACTGTGAGCTTAGATAAAGCTTTCCTTCTTTAACTTGTGGGCGTCAAGTATTTTGTCCCAGCAGCAACAAAGTACCTGAAACATACCCTGTCAGGTGTTCCATGAGGTTGATGTTGTTTCATAATAATACTAAACATGATTCATTATTTTCATTGATTTTTACACTTGTAGAAGAAATAATGGGTAAAACTGCTGACATGTTAACACAAACCAAGGCAGTACACCTAACTGTACTAGTGGTCATATGAAGTATTTACCTCTGACATACATCAGACAACACCTATGCCACTACTGTACTTGGGGCATCATTAGTGTTGGCAGCCAGGTCTCCTGCCACCATGCAACTCTGACTCCTGTTGCCATTCAACCATTTTTTAAAGTATGGAAAAACCCAGCAGCCATCCTCTTTATTCTTGTTTTCTGTAGCCCTTACTATAATTTTTTTATTGCAAAGCAAAAGTACTTTACCTTAAATAAATTACATCCCAACCTGAAATAGTTTTAACTTAAAAGTATCTCCTGTACACATATGCAATTTTTTATTGTTACCCCCATAAATCACACTTCAGTACAACTTTAGCAAATCAAACAAACTTCACTCTGTGGTATAGCAGTGTAGTTACCCACTGTGTCACTTATCTTTTGCCTAGCAATATATGTCAAAGTGCTCAAGTTGTAACAAATAGAGATATATTTATTCCAGCAGTACATGTTCACATATTTTCCAGATGGTTAGATACAGAACAAGTCTGGAGAGTACTTTCCAAAAATATTTTGCTGTTAGTAAAAGATATAGGAGCTAACGGCAAAAATATCCCAGGATTTCAGGGCTTCGTGCTTCATATCAATCATTGTTTTATGTAACTGGAATAATAATTTGGGGTCTAAAACACTAGTAGTTTAGTGCATAGTTAGAAAGTCATCTATGAATAAGATAGTGGAGTTTATATAAAGGCTTCTTTTTTGCCTGCAGTCTGTAACAACACAGAGTAGTTTCTTAAGACACTAGATATATACTTTTTCAAGGTATCATGGGGCATTTCTAGCAGCGTCATTTTTGAAACTGAGCTCTGCCAGGTGACTCTCATGATAACAAAGTTATGACATGTTTCCAGGAGTCTCCCCACCTCCACAGAGCCAACTTCAGATACCAGAGCATGCACAGAGCCCTCACCTGAGGTCCAGCTTCTATTCAGAACTCAAGCCTTCCAGAGACGTGCTGCTAGCAGAGATTTGCTCTGGCTTGAGGTTAATAGAAGCAGAATATGCAATAGTGAAATATGTTACTTTGGCATGAGGATTATTTTGAGCTGAAGGCAAGTGAGAAAATGCAGATATAAGAAAAGCTCTCTGCATTCCCTATTTGCTAAAGGCAGGGTATACATTTGAAAATGTGTTCACTCTACAAGGAAGGGCAGAAGTACTCGCAAAACCAACTCTAGACCCTTAGTCCAGAGGTGGCACCAGAGGCACTCACCTTACTATCCTTGTCTTCCATTAGTTTCCCATATATTCTCCTGCCCACAAGTGACCACCCTTAGCAGCTCAGAGTCCTTTTCCTCTGCCTTGTCACTTCCCTAAAGTTATTGTTTTTTGTTAATATAACATGTAACCCCATGTTCTCACAATCTCTTTCAGATTATCATCTCTGATTGCTGGTTTGAACATGCACAATGTACATGTTAATGTTTGTTTTAATTTGCTAATTTGATTTTTATGTCTTAATTGCAGTGTTGTTGCTGATTAGCTTAATCTAAGTGAAAGATTTACTTCCTCTCCCCTAAAAGGACCTCTAAGATTTGTGATTCTTTGATTCAGAAAAGCAAAAAGTGCAGCATTGAGGCAGGGCTTCTTCATACCTTTTGTAATATCAGATGGGGAGATCCTGTCTATTTATCACTTCTTATTTTTTCCTCTTACTCTCTGTCTTCTCTTCTGCCAATGCATTTGGTCTATCAAGCAAAGGCCTTCATTGAAACCAAAGCACACAGAGTCCCTGGGTTGTCCTGTTACTGGCTTCTGGGCCAGGGGTGGGAAAGTCACACCTGAATTACATGGTTGATAATAACATATTCCCCAACAACTGTTGGAAGTGGAGGACTGTTTATCAACTCTTCTTAAATGTTTCCTATGGCCATTACATATTTTTGATGCTGAGCTTTGCCAAAACATGATTAGCATGGAGACAGCTTTTTGAGTCAGACAGCCGTAGTTTCATATCCCACCAGAGCCCCACGGCTGGCCCTTGAGCAGCCTCCTTGACTCCTCTGAGCCTTGGTTTTCTCTCATGTGAATGGGAGATAAACACTGTATAAAGCCATTTGTAAAAAAAATTAAAGGAGCTATCATGTGTGAAGCTCCCAGAACAACACCTGGTATATAAATGCTATTCCTTTGCCTTTCCTACTATTATCAAAAGCAATTAAATCAGCACAGAAAAGCAGCAACTCTTCCTAACCTGTCTTCTCTTGCTCTGAACAGTCCATAGCACATTCAGTTAAGCAGCAAAACTATTATTACACATGGGCCTTTAAATAACCAAGATTTACATCCCAAATAGACCCCTTTCCTTGGTAAGAAAAATACTGGCAAAAGTCTAAGAAGATTGACTCTTCCATCCACAAGTTCACCAACTGTCCTAAACCAGGGTACCTTAGAATTCCTTGAAGAACCATGGAAAAATACTAACATGGTATTTTCTGATTTAATAGGATGTGGCGAATTGGTGTAATTGTTCTTGGGTGAGGTGTGACTGTGATTTTCCGAGGTTCAACATATGATTCAAATGTGCAAAGAGCTGAGAACGCTGGCTTCTGGTTGAAATCACATCAATTACTCCAGAAAAAACTTTGACTTTCACAGCTTCCTCTCCATGGATGTCCCTGTCAGAGGTTGATTTATAACATTAATATGTTTGTTTTCATGGGGCTGACAATTACCTCTAGCCAGTAATTGTTAGAAGGAAGCTTGATCTATTCACTTATTCTCATTTTTAATTTTAAATTCAGTCCAAAACTTCAACCACCTTCTGATTTGTGTCAAGAAAACACAGCCTCCTGATAGCTGCTAAGGTTAGGTGTCTGGCTTTTTTTCTTTCTGTTATACTTGTCTTGGGACATTTTGTGCTTCTAATTTGTAGTTCTTTTGCCTATAATTTATTTCAGTGCTGCTTGTCATTACTGATTCCAGACAGCCCAACCACAATCATTGTCTAAACTCTAAAACATTCAAGCAAAGAAGGAAGCATCTTTCATATGTCTGTCTCCTCAAGTGAGAATTAGATTGCATAAGAAACCAAAGAATTTCCAATTTAATTCTTCACACTCAAGTTGGAGACAAAGAAAGGGTAGGTAAAGCCAAAAGAACATGAGCCTCTTTCGAGAGACAGACTTTCGGTCACTTCGTGTTCTGTAGTTCACGATGTTTGGTCCCTAGCCGGAACAACAGTGAGCATGAAGTGAATGTGTTCCAACCTGGAGAATGTTCTTCCAGGCTTTCCTCGAGATCTTAAGTGAAAACAACAAATGACTGTGTTTTGTGTGTGCTGCCACCTTCTGGGGAAGACATTTATTTCATCCTGCGCCACTCAAAGATTGTATCACAGCCCAATTCACAGGAGAAAACAGGAGAAAACACTGAGCTTGTGAGAAGCCAGTCACAGCCTCCCCCAGGCCGAGCTCAATTCCATGGACGCCGTGGCTGAAGTCTTTCCCATGACTCCATTCATGATTGAAATGATGCTTTTTTTTTTAAAGAGAAAGAAGAAATAAAAAATAACAATAAAACAAAGTTTCAAAATAGGTTAGTAGGACAGCTACAATAATTCATACATTGCATATTGTTGTCTTTATGGTAGTTATTCAGAGTATAAGATATAGACATGATATCATGTCCAAACAATATTAGCACAAACCTTTCTTTTCAAAGAACTAAGAGAAACTAGCTGTACAAACTATCTTAACTATATTGTGTATTTTTTTTTTCCTTTTCCCTTTCTTCCTTTCCTTTTTCTGTCATCATGGTTTGTCTTTTTTTTTTTTAACAGTTTCTTCCCAATTCACAATAACTATGGTACATTTTGAAACTTATTTACTTGTTTGGTTTCTCAGACTAGTGAGATGCTATGATGTTTACACATATGGGTCTGATTTATTTCACTTAATGAGTATGGTCTCAAGTTGTATACATTTACCAGTAAAAGTCTCCAGTTTATCTTTCTTTATCGCAGAGTAGTATTCTATTATTTTTTTAAAATCACATTATTTTAGCACTTGGGAGGCTGAGGCAGGAGGATCGTTGTGAGTTGTGAGTTTGAGACCAGCCTGGGCTACAAAGTGAGTTCAAGGCCAGCCTAAACTACACAGTGAGACCTTGTCTCAAAATATATGGCTGGGGATTTAGCTCAGTGGTGTAAGGTTGTGAGTTCAATCCCCACTACCAAAAAAAAGAAAAAAAAAAGAAAAAAAATCATGTCATTTTTATCTATTGTTCAGTTCATGAGCATTTGAGTTGTTTCCAAGATTTAGCTATCACAAATTGTGCTGCTATTTACATGGGTGCACATATATTGCTGTGGTATGACATTTTCAAATCTTCTGGGAAGATACTCAGAAAGGGATTAGCTGGGTCAAACTGAACCTTTAATCCTAGTGTTTTGAGGAACCTTCCCATTGATTTCCACAGTGATGTACCAGTGTACACTCCTACCAACAGTGGTGAAGGGTTCCTTTTCCCCCACACCTCCTCTGGTATTTTTTATTGGTTGATTTCTTGATGATAGCCATTCTTTCTGGTGTGAGATGGAATCTCAGTGTTGTTCTAATTTGCATTTCTTGAATCACCAGTGGTACTGAACATTTTTTCATATATTTATTTGCCATGTATTTCTTCATCTGAGAAGTGTATATTCATCTCAGAAGCCCATTTTTGAAGTGGGTCATTGAATTTGGGAGATCTGATGTTTTTCAATTCTTTATATGTTCTAGATATAAGTCCTTTGTTGAGGGACAACTGGCTATAATTTTTCCCACTCTTTTCATTCTGTTGGTGATTTCTTTTATTGTTCAAAAGATTTTTAGCAAGGTGAGATCCCACTGTTGATTCTTTGTTAAATTCCCCTTGTATTCTGGGTTTTGCTCATGAAGTCTCTGCTTTCATCTTTGTCTTTGATATTTCTACCTATTTCTCTTCCAATAAATTTAGTGTTTCTATTTTAATATTTACATCTTTGATCCATTTTGACCTTAGTGCATGGTGAAAGACACAGGTCTAGTTTTAGCATTTGGCATATGGAAAGCCAGTTTTTCCAGCACCATTTATTAAAGAGTCTATCATTCTTCCAACGAACATCATTGGCTCCTTTGTCAAACGTAAGGTGGCTAAGTGTGCTTGGGGTTGAGTCTGTATCTTCTATTCTGTTCCACTGATCTTCAGGTCTATTTTTTGTTTGTTTGTTTCATTTTGTTTGTTTGCTTGTTTTGCTAGTATTGTGCTGATTTTATCATAGTAACTTTGTAGTGTAGTTTCAGGTCTGGGATTGTGATGCTCCCTGATTTCTCTTTGTTGCCCAGAACTGCTTTTGCTATTCTAGGTTTCTTCTGGTTCCAAATGAATTTTAGGAGTGTTTTTGCTAGATCTGTGAGATATACTAATGGTATTTTGATTGGGGTTGCATTAAATCTTACAGCAGTTTTGGGAGCATGGTCATTTTTACTTATGTTGGTTCTTCCTATTCAAGAGCAAGGGATATCCTTCCATTTCTTGATATCCTCTTTGATCTCTTTTTTTACTGTACAGATCTTTTACATCCTATGTTAGAATGATTCCTAAATATTTCAATTTTTTAGATGTTATTGTGAAGGGTGTGTTTTTCTTTGTTTCTCTCCCTGTGAGTTTGTTGCTCATATACAGGAGTGCTATTGATTTTTGAGTATTGACTTTATATCCTGCTACAATAGTGAATTTGGATATTAATCTACAAGTTTTTGGTGGAGTTTTTAGGGTCTTCTATGGAGAATATCATATCATCTGCAAATAATGATAATTTAACTTCTTCCAATGCTTTTGATTTTGAGCGCATAAAGCTTCATTCATAATAAAAGTAAATTCTGAGATCACAGCAGAAACCTGGCACAGCTTCCTTGACCAAGTTTCTGATTCTGGCTGAGCTCTCTGAGCAGCTGTCATCCGGCTAATCGTATTGAACTTGGATGCACTTGTTTCCTACCCAAGTGAAAACTGTACCGTTTGTTCTTAGACACAGTCAATAAAGACTTCCTCCTTCAAGCCCTGCTCAAATCTCTGACCTTCAGACTCAGACCGCTTGCCAGTTGGGTCTGGCAGTATCTATGTACCTCTTCACGAGTTGTTCTTTTTTTCCTAAATTTTCCCTGAACTCATCTGCAACAGATCCTGCTTCTGAAGTTATTGGGTAAGGTCCTGGCAGCATCCTCTCCTCCTGGAAGAAATGGGAAGTGTACCTGCCTCCTCTCTCTTATGTTGGAGTGAGAGAGGAGAGATGAGAGAGCCCTGTTAGAGCCACCCAGGTTCAAGTAGCCTTCACAGAATTCAGAGTCAGTCATGAATACCAAGCATTCACTTCCTGGTGAGAGTCTAAGAGGCAGAAGACACTAACATGCCACCACTGTCACCTCTAGGATCTTATAACCAAATAAGACAGAAGAGATATAATGAGTAGCTCTCACCTCTCACTGTGCCCAGGATCAGTGAGCCCCACCCCTAGGGAGGCTGGTGCAACTTTTCTGGGCTAGACTCCGCCATCAGTACTTTTTACAAAGATACTAGACATTTCCGATGTGAAACCAACATTCAGATCCACTGAACCAGACACATACACACATAACCAAAATTGAATGTGACATCTACTTGTAAGATGGTGCCACTGTGTTGCTGCCCCCAAGATAACATTAAACTGATTAAGGTGGTAGAGAAAGGTGAAGAGGAGCTGTTGCGAGGTGTGGGCGATACTGGGAGCAAGGCAGTCTAAGGAGCCCAGAAGGAGGAAGAGGCCTCTGCAACTCTCACCATGGAGACAGTGAGTTGTGGGCTGCTGTTATAATTTGAGTTTAGATGTCCCCCCAAAGGCTCCTGCAGTCATAAGTGGGGTTTTTTCAGAGGTGGCTGAGTTGAGAATATGTGATGCTATGATTAACGGTGGGTGGGTACTAAAACAGTACACTGATTAGTTTGGCACCACCCTAATCCCGGCAGCCTGGATGCAATGTAAGGGACTAAAGCAGCTTATCTTCCCTTTTGCTTATTTGCTTTGCTGTCTTCTGCTTGCCATAAACTGTTCTCCTCTGTGACACACATCCACCAACCCTGCCTTGGAGCCAGTCAAGTATGGACTGAAAACTTCACAAACTGTAAGCTAAATAAACTTTTCCTCTTTTAACTTTGGCTATTGAGTATTTTGTCTCAGCAATGAGAGAAGTAACTATGTCAACTGCTGACATGCTCTTTGGGCAGAAAAGATGTTTACCTGAGTCTGACAGCACGGGACTTGTAGCAGCCCTGAGATTTCATACTTGGAGTCTTTATAAACTGACCCAAGAGACTGTTATATGCTGCTTATTCCAAAATGAGTCTTGTCATCATTTTTTATTGTAAGATTTTTCTAGAGTAGCAACTATGGCAACTGTCCCTACATTGCTCAAAAATTACAGTGAGCTGAGGGCATCATGTTCCTAACCTCTTCTTTATCCTTTTGTTCAAATTTAAGTATATGCTCTGCTTTTCACTGAAATTCAGGATCCTTGAATCCTCAAGTGACCTTCTCCCGTGGCTTTGACTCTGAAGCTCAGCATAGTCTCCTGGTAAGCTAGGGTGATTATATGCAGTGGAAGCATCCCAAGCCAAGGGTTAAGGCCTAGGACCAAAGCAGACTTACCAGCCCTGTACCTCTTTCCCTTATCCCAATCTCAGTTTTCTGGATGGTATCACTCTGATAACAAACTCAAGGAAATTCTGTCCTATGAAGAGAAGAGGCCTAGAGCAGAGCCAACCAAATCACCCACTCACCATCCTCCCAGTACCTGAGAAACTCTGCACCCATCTCAACCCTACTCATCCCCATAAAAAAATAGAAAAGGGAAACTGCTTGAATACCCTAAGGGAGAAGAAGTCCAGAGGTTCTTCCTGGGAGCAAGAGCAGCTCAGCTACTTTCACTTAAAGAAAAGTTCCAGCCTTGAAATTAGGAACCAATAAAATGTCCAAGGATCCACCCATGTCTGAATGTTCCATATGGGCGGAAGTGGTACTGGGGAACTGGGGTGGGAAGACAAAGGCTGAAGTCTCTAAATGAGGCTGCAAACTGGACTCACCCTTTGCCCTTAGGAAGGAGACCATCAAGTGGCTTCCCAAGGTGCCCCTCCTAAACTGTGCAAGGGTCACATTCTGAACCCTCTGTTAGAGGTAGCACTCTTTTTTGACGGTAGTAAGCACTTTATTCCTTGCATCTCCCATGATTTCTAATAACCTTTAGGTGATAGTTTTCCCTACTGCATTTTCAATTTAACTGATGACTGCCCAAATATATTTACAATTCCATAGTGGGGGTACACTGAACCATACAGCCTACAAACCTCTTGAGGGCTCAGCAGTCTCCCTTGTTTTATCTTTTAGATCCCTATGCCTAAAACATAGGACTGAGTACATGCAAAAACTTAATAAATGTTTAATGCAAAAATAAGTGCATGCCTTTCTAGATCACTCCCAAATTTCTAAAACTTGTCATGAACAACAGCCTTCAATATTGAAAAGTTTAGTTAGTCCCTCTTGCCCTCTCACTCTCTAATTGTAACCATTTTCACATTCATCCTGAAACATACTTCATAAACTTTTCATTGTGAAGCAGTCAGACAGTGGCCTTTAGTGAAGTCTTTTAGAAAAACTCATTTTTGGTCCTAAAGAGCAAAATTATACAAAATATTAGCCCTCTGTCTGTTTTCATGAGAAATATGAATAAAAGTTATATTAGCAAAAGTATCCTTTTGGTACATACACTTCAGTACTTTGAGTTCTTCAGATGTAATTCTATAAAAATTTAAATCAGTCTTCTTCAGAGAAGTGAAAAATGCCTCTCCATGATAGCTGACTTTGAGAGATACTAGAACAATTCTCTGAAATTTTTCTGCACACTTCATAATCAGAGGAACTTGTGTTCTCTTTGTAGGGGGAAAAAAAAAGACTTCTCCCACTGACAGGGATGGAGCCATTTCTAAGCAACTCCCTCTTATCACCTTCTTACTTTCACATAGCTATCAGGGATCAGTGAGCCAGTCTTCACTGAACGCCTACTGTGAACACATGGTACTTCTTTTTGACCATATAGCGCAGGTAAAATCTTTCTTCTGTCTACCTTAGGTTCTTGGTTAGGCCCCTGCCACAAAAGACAAATTAACAAGGGAAAGCATACAAAGGTACACAATATAAGTTTCACATGACATGGAAGTCTTCATAAGGTCATGAAAACCTAAAGAAATGATTAAGCCCAAGCTTTTTTATACTAGGTTTCTTGAAGAATGGGAAGTCATAGAAAATATGAAGACAAGAAAGAAATGAGTTAACAGTAGTAACTGGAAAACTGAGCAAGGGTTGCTCATTGGGATTCTTCTCTGTGTCCATCCATATTTGGAGATGAGGACACTCCTTTCCTCCAAAACAGTTGAAGAAGGCTCCATGGCAGAGGGGACTCTGTGCTGAGGGCTGGGATGCATCAGCACTCTCTAGGCAAGATGTGGGGGAGAAGGCACGATATATCAGTCTGCTCCCAGAAACTAGACAGATTGTAGGGCTCTTCCAGGAAGAGAGAACTCTGCACAGCTGGAGGAGGGAGCATGGTGAGAGGCCTTCTAAAGTTTGGAATGCAGCCATGGACAATAAGGAGGAGCCTTTGGAGGCTTTTAGACAAGTTGTTATAAAGTAAGATTTGGTGGCTAGACCTATCTCAGGTAAAAGAGGGAAAGGTGAATTCAAGAAGGAAAACAGAAGGCATGGCAGCATGAAGATCATTCCTGTAGGTCTCAGGTTGTCCCCAGGAAGTGGCCCTGAGGCATTCTGGGGCAGTCAGACCCTTCCAATAAAGCATGCATTTTAAAATTTTTTTGAGACAGGTTCTCACTATGTAGTTCAGGCTGACCTTGAACTCGCAGTGATCCTCTTGCCTCAGCCTCCTAAGCGCTAGGATTATAAGCATGTGCCAACATGCCCAAAGGCTGTGTTCTGACACTCATCATTCAGAATGATGATACTGCAGCAATTGTCCTGTTTGAGTCACATCCATTACTTGGGCATCAAATAATCAAGATTAAATGGTTCTGTTAGCAAATATTCTGAACAGAGACCTCCAGTTTCTCAGTAACTTCAAGTTCTGATATCACTTTTGATTATTTTAAAGTGACAATTTCAGTAGCTGTATTTTGATATTACCTGATAATGTGTGCATTTGTTAACTCCTTCTGATGCTAGAAAAGATAGCTAAAGACCTTTGTTTCTGGTCCTATAAACTGAGGCAACAGAGTCACGGTTCGATTTTCAAAGCTCTGAGAATCAAGTACACATTAGAGATCTAATTGTCCTGACATTTATTTCAGTAGATCTCTGTTCCCCATTCTCTCCTAGAGCTGTGAAATTGTCTTTCCTTTCCTTTTTTGTTTCCTTCCTTCCTGACTGAATTGTTTTTACAGTTTCTCCTTCCTCCTAAAGAGAGACCAGTTTCTCCGAAGGTGTTTTGAACCCTTTCATATTTTAAATGACATCTCTGTGAAAGTCAAAATAGACTCATCTGGTCTTTCAGTTCAACAACCATAAGGGAAAACAGTAGGGGTGAGGGTGGGGGTCAGAAACAAGACTTTAGACAGGAACAACTGTTTGCTTAGTTTTCTTCTGTCTGGAAAGTGAGTGAAGATCTCTTGTCAGACCACAAAAACACACAGAAGAGAACAGAGTGTCCCTCTGTCTCTTTGCTCTGAGGCACGTCTGGACCAAACCAACTGCTCTGAGAAGTCATTAGACATGCTGGCATTTTGTTTCACATCTTAAGCAGGGTCTCAGTCTCCTCATGTCCACTGGCAGTGCCTGTCATAGGTTGGCACACAGACCTAAGGAAAGCTAACAGTGAATGAGGGTCTATTCCACATGACACATTAGGCCAGAGGTTTCTGATGGACATTTTATTGGTTAGCTTTCCCATTGCTGGCACAAAATACCTGACACTGGCAACTTAAAGAAGAGCTTTATTTTGGCTCACAGTTTCAGAAGTTTCAGTCCATGGTCAGCTGGCACCAAGGCAGAAACATGGCAGAAGGGCATGGCAGCCAGGAATCAGAGCAGAAGGGAAGCGCCAGAGATGAAGGAGCCAGGTGGCAGATATAATCCCCAAGACCTACACAGGCACATCCAAAAATGTGCTTTACTTACTTCCTAGGTGTCTCTCAAACCAATCCAATTGACAATTGAGATTAACCATCACAGGCCGGGCATGGTGGCTCATGCCTGTAATTCCAGCAGTTGGGAGACTGAGGCAGGAGGATCATTTCAAGTTTGAGACCAGCCTGGGCTAGAAAGTAAGCTCAAGGCCAGCCTGAATTGCATAGCAAGACCCTGTCTCAAACCTCCCACACACACACACACAAAACAAAAAAAAGGTTGACCATCACAGATATGATACTACTTCACTTGCTTAACAAACTATTTTACACGTGGAAGAGATTGTGACTCCCATTTTACACATAGAAACTGAATCTCAAAAGGGTTGATCACCTTGCTTATTAGTCCTTTTCAGGAAGAATCAGCAGAGTTGAGCCCTGCCCTGTAATACCTGACTATGCCATTTCCATTCACCACAGTGACCTCCCAAGGGGAGAACTGTGCTAAGCAAGAGCGTCATGTCTTGAACTCATCCTCCCTAGTCGAGTTGCATGTAGAGTGGCTCATTTTGAAAAATTAAATTGTAAAGAACATGAGTATAAGGCAAATTAAAACTTTCATTTGGCCTGCACTATAAAATCTGGAAAAAAAAATTTCATAGGAAAAAGTCCCCTAGAAGAACAAGGTGGAAACTTAGTGGTACAACATCTGAAACTCTGAAAGTCACATGTGGTCCAGGCACCAGCAGCACAGCACCCCTGGAACTTATAAAATCACAGAATCTCCAGCCCAGCCATACTGGGTCAGATTTAATAGAATCAGGTGATTCATGTGTACATTACAGTACTGCACTAGACTTCTAAAACCTTACAGAAGTTCCCCAATTATTCCTATGTTATCTTACTGCCCATCTCCTCGCCTACACTCCAGTATTTGTAAGTGTAGTGTTTCCATACTTTCACCTTGCCCATTGGTCTGAGTACACAACATGATGTTATACCTACATGGATCTCCCTAAATACAATTGACAGAATGAACAATTACAATCAAGATTGGGCCCACAATCTAACCATTGTGTGTTCTAGTAGATTGTTTTTTATACAAATGAATCAATGGTTCTAAACCTTACATGCACATGAGATTCTCTTGGGAAATTTTTACAAAATGCTGATGCTCAGGTTCCACCCAAATCCAACCAGATATTGATATATCATAGGAATGAGAGCCTGGCCTAGCATATCAATTACTGGATCCCATGCATGGCAGTTTGAAATAGTATTACTTATTTGGAATGACATTTCATCTCACTTACAAGGTAGCACTTTCATTCAAGTCACTTATGCAACTGGAATTTTACTATCACTAATTTAATCATGAAGCCAATCTTCTTATCTCTCAGTAGAATATTGTACATCTAGACTAGCAAATATAGCCTGCTGGGCATCATATTTACAAGGAACTCATTACAGTAGCAGGGCCTAGGGGTAGACAGCAGAAATTGGGATGGCAACTTTCAGGTTGGTTTCTGATCAGAGCTGCATTTGCTCTTTGAAACCCTCTGTGCTGTCCAAAGCATCTGTTGACCAGTAAAGCTTCATGGCAGCTTCCAGAAGTTTCTGCATGTGACAAATAGGTGTATTGCATTGATGACCCAAATTAATGATTTCTGAGCTTCCAAGTTCTTTGCAATGTGACTTTATAACTCTTCCAATTAAGAGGCAGAATCTCTCCCTACATTCTGAATCCAGTTCTTGACTAACAGAATGCAGTGGAAATGATGGTGCGCTGTGTTAGTCAGCTTTCTGTTTCTGGGACAAAATATCTGACATATGTAACTGAACGAAGGAGAGGTTTATCTTAGATCATGGTTTCAGACCATGGTTAGGTAGCTCCGAGGAAGAACAAGCATGGTGGAGGGACAGGAGAGAGAAGCAGCTCAGTCTATGGCAGCTGGGAAGCAGAGAGATCAGGAGGAAAAAAACAGAGAAAAAGGAAGAGGCTGGGGGCAAGAATACAGGTTTGCAGGTCACACCTCCAGTAACTCATGTTAGCACAAAGCAAGGAATGGCCAGCCTCTCCTGATAGTTAACCATCATCAGATAAAGCATCATTAACCATTGGTGCTCAGTCTGGCTTCAGCCAATCTACCATGCAAAGCACGGAGACCCTCATTAACAGCACCTTTATAATATTTTTCAAATATATGCGAAGTTGGTTGGGCATGGTGGCGCACAACTGTAATCCCAGCACTCAGGACACTGAGGCAGATGGATTGCTGTGAGTTCAAGGCCAGCCGGGGCTACAAAGTGAGTTCAAGGCCAGCCTAAACTACATAGTAAGACTCTGTCTCAAAAAGACTATATATATATATATATATATATATATATATGCAAAATATATATTTATATGCAAGTAATAAGAAAGAAACTGTAAGCTCTCAGTTCAACAACTCAATAGCTGCACTTGTATCTCTGAGCAGAGTCCTCAGGGTTTTTCACTAAAATACTTTGTAGACTCCTCCATGGCTTAGTAAACATTACACAAAGAGATTTTGTTCTTCCACAGAGATTCCTATTTTATGCATTAGTACTGTTTCCCATCTATTGGACATGAACAATGGGCTGAGAGCACACTCTAGGAGACACTGACCACAGAACTGCCCATGTTACTGAGGCAAACTCCTAAGAATCCTAAGATGCAATACAACAGCCTATTTTATAGCTGAGTAATGGTCCCAGTACTTTGTACCTTTAGTAAATAGAAGAAATGTAAGAAGATGTGAAATAGAAGTTTTATTCAAGGCACCAGAACTAATGGTGCTATGTTCTAAAGTACATGTGAAGCCATTATGGTGTAGGCTTCACACTAGAAGTGAACAAAATCTGTTTTGGTGGCTCACACAGAACCTCTGTTCTGTCTCGTACCCACCCTTCTGTCATGTGAGACAACGGTGGTCAAAATGGTAAGAAACTTGTGAGAAACCTATTAGTAACATTAGTCATGTCATTCTAAGAAAAGGGTCCATAACATGACCACTCAAAGAGTGGACATGTGTCCTCTGAGTTTGGGGGATCCTGGGATGGTCACACAGAAAATCTTGCTATCAGGTTCAGTCGTGGAACAGAGGGTTGGGGTTGGGGGTTGGTCGTTGAGACTGATAATGAGAACTTTCTCACACTCTAGAGGTGGTCATGCATTTGAGAGCACCAAAGGAAAGACCTTAGATTCTTCAGGATAGTTGCCAAGGGAGCCACTGGTCCTCAGTGGAAAGACGCCAGAGGGACCACCAGATACTCGAGCTGAGCAAATGAAGCAACCATGCCCCGTGGGACCCTTATCCTCAATAGGACAAACTGTAAGTGAGCCATCACCAGCAACTGCAAGGAGTGGATGGGTGTGGGAAGGAAAAGTTTCTAAAGAACTTACAAAGTGCAAACAAGAAGAGTCTGCCTTAAACCCCTGCCAGACCCAAAGGAAAACTCCCTTCGTGATCGTGCTACTCACGTAAGAACTTCCTGGCCTTTTTCCTACCCACTGCTGCCCTGGAGGTCAGACCAAGGCAGCAAGATGAAGGAGAGGTATAAGTATCAGGCTGGGAGAGGGTGGAACAGCAGTACAAGGCAAGTCAGCAGGCTTCCAGGAACCTTGGCAGGGTGGAGAGTGACTAGAAATAAAAGTTTTAGAGTGTCACTCACTGCACTGGGCACACATGCAGAGTCCACCAAAAGCAATGTACACGCATGTTAGTTGTTAGAGGAAGTAGTTGTCTAGAAGCTAACAGCCACCACTGTGAGCAACTGTTGTAATTGTAGAGACCGAAGGTAACTTCTATTAATTTCTCATGATGTCTCAATAAATTTTGTGCCAAAATATTTATCAAGTTTTTATTTTTCTGACATACACTTTTTTTTTTTTTGCTACCGGGGATCAAACTCACAACCTTGAACCTACCAGGCAGGCGCTTAGGCCACTGATCTAAATCCCCAGCCTTATTTTTTGAGACAGGGTCTGACTATGCAGCTCAGGTTGGCCTTGAACTCACTTTGTAGCCCAGGCTGGTTTCGAACTCACAATGATCCTCCTGCCTCAGCCTCCCAAGTGCTGGGATTAAAGCTGTGCACCACCACGCCCAGCACGTATACTTTTTTGATGGGCTGTGTAGTAACCACAGATGAAAGAATTTTTATTACACAAAGCCCTTAACAGTCATTGGACTGCCCCAAATTTTCTATGAAGGGGGAAAGAACTAAAAGGAATTTTCAAAATGTGTTCTGACTCTACCACTCAAGGCCAAGGTCCTCACCATCATGATCTTGCAGGCAATTAATGGTGCCAGCCCCATAAATATGAACTTCAACCAGAGCAAAGAGCCCACAGAACTACACAAGCCTGGAAGGTATAGCAAAGATTAAGTGTGTCACAAGCTTCTACCTCAGTTCCTCAGGGAACTTCAAAAGTAGTGACAAGTGGGTGACTAGATGTCACTGAACCTCAGTTTCCTCTAAAGGGTACTAATGGCCATTGAATGAGATGTACATTAATTTCCTATAGCAGCTGTAACAAACAACTTCAAATCTGGTGACTGAAAACAACTGAAATCTATTCCATCACAATTATGAAGCTCAGGAGTCCAAAATCAGTTTTACTGGATGAAAACCAAGGTGTAGACAGAGACATGCTCCCCAAAGAGGCTGTGGGGAGAATCCATTCCTCACTCTTCTGGCTTCTAGTGGCTGCAGCAAGCTTTGTCATATGGTTGCATCACTCCAACCTCCGCCCCTCTTCTGTCTGCATAGTAAAATCTACCACTCTTAGAAAGGTAGGTACAATTGCCTTAGTGCCCACCCCAATTATCCAGTGACCACTCCCATCTCAAAATCCTAAATTTAATCATGCATTTTGTCATATAAGTTCATAGGTATCCTTTTGCCATACAAGGTAATATTCCCAGGTTTCAGGGAGTCAAATGGTTTCAGTCTATCATACAAAATGTTAAGGGAATTTAAAAACACGTTACAAGTGGAGTTAACACCCAATGAATAACGTGAGGCAAAGATGGGTTAACTAGCTTTCTTAAGGTTACACGGCTAAATATGGTACTGAGTGATTCAGGCCCTAGGGAATCTGAGCCTCCTCCTGGCCTTTTCAAAAGCTTTGCTTTCTGCCATACATGGTGACACATGGCATTAGAATCCTTCACATCCTGTAGTTATTTTCAAGTTTTATTCAAGCATTCGTGTCATAGTATTCTCCAAAACTAAAATATCCTTTTGGATGCTTCCAGGAAACTATGAAAGAAAAGAAGTCCTGGGGAATTCTTCTCACTGAAGTTTTTGTCCATTTTTACAATATTGTTTAGAGATCTTACAGACTGAAAACATAAAATATGGGATTTCTTTTCTGGGAGGGGGTTAGCAGTCATGTGATCTAACTGCAGAAAGGGAACCGTGAGCACCTGCCAGGAGCAAAACCGCGTCCAGCCACCGCCAATGGAGTCACAGAGCAGAACAGGCAGCAGGCAGTGGTTCTGCTTCCTTGCTCCCTCAGGGGACACAGGCAGTGCTGACCGTAGATGCTTGTGCTGGGAGGTGCGAGTCACAGTCTGGACCTACAAAAGTGGGGAGGTTGAGTCCGGTACTTGTAAAGCACAAGGGAGATGTCAACATTTGGAGGAGTCCCTCAGCTACCTCCTCACCAAAACTTCTATAGTGTGGAAACTTGCCGTGTGTGTGTGTGTGTGTGTGTGTGTGTGTGTGTACACAGAAGCCCCGGGCTAACCTGCCACCTTGCTGCTTGGGAGGTGGTGACACAGTAGAAGCATGAACATCACTGAGCATTAGTAGCAGGTCTGGGTGGGGGGACTGGGACAGGGAGGCCGGGGTCCCTGCAGACCTATGCACTGGGGGTTGTGCCCTGGTGGGCCACTCTTCCAGAAGCAGGGCCAGGATAAGAACATGGATAGCCTGGGACAGAATAACATCCACGGAATTCTGGAAGCATTCTTAGAGCAAAATGAGAGCAAAAAGCTTGATTTCCTTGACGATTTTAAACAGGGTGGCTCTAAGGAAAGCCAAGTACTTTAGATGAGAAGCTCTTGTCCTAGACATCCTGAGATCAGCAGGGCTTGCAGTTTGCACTTATTTTAAAATCAGTGGCTGTCAACATGCTATGTGCTAAAAATATATCTGTCCCCTTCTCCACTTGATAGACCTGAAATATTGAAGTTGCAAGGGTTTTCCACCTTTGCCACCCACTTAGTGTCAATTCAGAAGTAAGGCTGTTATAATTAGTCCTGTTCAAATGATCTTGATTTTCTTCTGTCATTATCCAAATTCAGGGATACAAAAATCTGTTGAAGAGGAACTTCTCTCTCTCTTTAAAAAAAAAAAAACTTGTCAGCTAATTATATCATTGAGTTGAGCAAATCTTAGTTTCTTTCTTTTTCTTGAAATCAAAAACTTCACTCTCTCTCTCCCTGTGGTGCAAAAAAACAGAATTATTTGTCCAAAATTTTCCACTCAGCCTGGATCTCTATGGTCTCCAGACTCTCTCCAGTCAAAAAGGGAACACTTCGCTTTTATCCATTGTGTGCAGCTTCCACCGAAAACTGAAGGGACATGACCTTTACACACAACCAAAAGTGTGTCTAACAAGAATGGTATAAAATAACTGAGCTGAACCGGATGTTGTGGCACAGCCCTGTAAACCTAGCACTCTGAGAGGCCAAGGCACGAGGAATGAAATTTTGAGCCCAATCGAAGCATCATAGCAAGTGAGGCCTTGTCCCACAATAAAAAACAAAAGAGGGTGGAGATGTAGCTCATACAAAAGCCCTGGGTTCAATCATCAACACCATAAAAAATAAAATAAAATATCTGAGCTGACTCAGTTGAGGAAAAGTTTTCACGTCAGTCATGAGCTCCGTGAGGAACCTGACTTCCTCATGGATTTATGTAGCAAGTCTTTTAATTCACTGGATTTCTTTGACTGGACTTCAGTTCCTATGAGGTATAAATAAATTGCTACCATAGGCAACTAAGACAAGTTAACCAATAAGAATTCTTTATGGGCTGAACCCATAATTGACACACTTGATGTGCTCTGTTAATGTCACCTGCTCAGGTGCTGTCACACTGACAGAGAGACCATAGTATAGCTGGGTGCGATCTTCACACACACAGGAGATGCGTGGCCTCTGACCTTCATGTATGAGGTTGGTGGAGTCTGGAGATCTCCGCTGTGCCTCCCTAGACCATCACCCCTCTGGTCACTCACACTGGTCTGTCCCCCAAGCTAGCCTTGCACCCACAAGCAGGGCTGGTGACTCCCCAAACAAATAATCCCATAGCACAGGCTTTGCCTCAAGCCAGCAGGGAACACTGTAGCTGGCATTCCGGACAGTAAACAAGTTTCTTTCAATGGCCTAAAACATATGTGTGTGTGCATGAGTGTCATATATAAATATTATATATAATATATATATTATGAAATATGCATTCACACACAGTTAACCCTCTGGCCATGTCAGGAGTTCAGAGGTTGGATGGGAAGATAAGCATTAGATTTGGCATTCCACAGGTGAAGCTCCTGATAAACAGCAGCTAAATAAATTAAAATATGACTTAAGCCTTTTCTTAGTACATCGGAATGGGTAGGCACCGAAAAGTGAGATGATAATTATGCAAAATCCTTCTAATAAGAGCCCCCAGTTGGCTGATCTACCTCAGATGTTGAAGCCCTTTAGTGGTGGCCTTTTTATCACCGTCTCTCAATCTGAAGAGTTCCCCTGGACTGTATCAAACAACAAACAAATGCTTTCTAATTGCTTCAGCACTTAGATTAAAAAAAAAAAAAAAAAAAACTTGTTTGGAGAAGCTTCACATTTGATCTTGTATTGCTGAGCAGAGTCCTTTGTGATAAACTTGTAAACATGACCTTACAGTTTGTGTTTGGATGTCCCCTCAAAGCCTCAGGCAGGCATGGAGGGGCGGGCCTTTCCAAGGTGGCTGAGCTAGCGCTTGTGATTGGTCTGTTGTCTGGCGCTGGGATTGGCAGTGTGAGCACTGCACCTGCCCAGGGGTGGAGCCAGCATACAATATAAGGGAGGGAAGGCGGTGTGCTCTTCCCTTTGGCCCTTTTCACTCTTGTCCGTTGCAGGCCCCATGAAAGACTGCCCTAGTCGTGCCACACTGCCTTGGAACCAGCTGAATATGAAATGAAACCCCCCAAAACTGTTAGCTAACTAAAGCTTTCCTTCCTTCATTTTGGACCTCTGGTATTTTTTCTCAGCAAGGAGGGAAAAGTAACCCACATATATGACAACAGTAACACAGAGATCAGATGTGAAGCTGTTCACAATGGGACAGGGACAGAAGACAAGGGGACGGTATGGGAACATATCCCAGAACCTCAGTGGGTTCTCCAACCCGGAAGCTCTCTCCTGTGAAACAGTATTGCTCTACAGCTTATATGCAGACGTCGCGGAGATACGGGGTCTTCTGGTCTGCAGCAGCTTTCTAGCGGGCTGTCTCTCCTGAGCTGGGGAGGGGGCCCTCGCTCTCCATCCCGGGGCTGCTAGGCAGTCTGCCCCGTGTGAGAACCGGTGACCACGCCCAGCTGGTTTGTGATCACTTCCCCTACAGTCACATTTTTAGGGCTTTAACCCTCTTCCCTTCCCCTGAGGAAATACTGGGATAACTTTCCTAAAAATTCTTACACCAGCCTTTGTTTATATCTGCCTTCAGGCACTTACAACCTGAAGAGGAAGAGCTGTGTTCATGATTAACTTCCCTTTAAAAGCGCAAATAAATCTGGCGTGAAGGCATTACAATAGCATGGACTTAACGACAATTGTTTTCTGAAGAAAGGTTGAAAATGAAG
>RJWM01018153.1:0-41563 GCA_004363535.1 Dasyprocta punctata | reverse complement strand
GTGGTCACTTCTGACTGTGAGTGCAAATAGTATCCATAGGTAAAGACTGGCTAACCAAAAATATCACCTGAACTTAACAACATCTTGCAAGATGTGATTGAAATTATCAGACACAATAAAGTAAGTGCCCTTAACTCATGTCTATTCATGCAGCTTTGTGAGAAGATGGATGCACATGTCTTTTCTTACACACAGAAGTGAAATAGGTTTTTAATGGCATATCACTGGCCAGAGTTTTTGAGTTAGAAGTGTCACTCCAGAGATTTCTTTTAGAAAAACTCATCACTGGCAGCACGTTTCAGTAACACAGAGTTAGCTCCATAACTTGCTTACTCTGGTGACATATTCAGCCAGCTCAATAAACTCAATTTAGCACTTCAAGGGAAAATGACAACATTGTTCAAGTCACCAGATAAAATGGCTGCATTTAAAGTTAAACTGGAATTATGGTGGTGACAAATGAACATTGGAATTTTGGACATGTTTCAAACATCTGCAATATTTTCAAAAAGACTAAGGCATAGCTTGTTTCCTCCAAGCTGGTGCATGATTGCCTATCCTAACTTTCAGAAGAGTTTGAGCGTTGCTTCCTAACTACACACAAACAGAAGAAGAAAAAATAAAACTGAGAAAGAATGGGTCTGTGACTCATTTTGATTAAGTCAGATTAATCAACTGTATCTCTGCTATGAAAGATCAACTGCATGAAATAGCAAAAGGCAGTGGCCTTAAAAGTTTATTTGAGACAACTTCTACTCTCCACATCTCCTGTATCGAAGTCAAGTAGGTGAAATATCTTGAAAATACTACAAAAGAATTGAATAGCCTTCTTGAACTTCTAACATCCTATCTCTGTGAATCAGTGTTTTCTTTAATGACAGCAACCAAAATGAGATTATAGAGTGGACTGGGTTTATGGAGTCCATCTCATGTATTACTCTCTCCCACTAGCCCCAGATGGGACTATCCAGTTGCAGGAAAAATCAAGACTCCCACTGATTTTTCATTTTGGTGAGTTGTATAATTATCTCATTATAGATAACAATCTAATAACAATAGAAATTAAATGTGCAATAAATGCACTGTGTTTGAGTTATCCCCTAACTATCCCCTCCCCACCTCATCCATGAAAATATTGTCTTTTATGAAACCAGTCCCTGGTGCCAAAATGTTGGTGACCATTGTGCTACTAGATACTTGACCAATATTCTTCAAAATATCAAGATTATAAAAGACAAAGTAGGAACTAGAACTTGACACATTAAAGGAAACCAAGGAGAACTGGAAACAAATATAAGGATACAACCATGAGTTATATCCTGGGATGGAAATAGAATATTAGTGGGTAAACTGATCATAGTTGAATAAAGTCTATAGTTTAGTTAGATGTATTGCATCAGTCTCCATGTCTATGCTTTAGTAAACACACCAAAACAAATCGTCGTATTGAGTATTAACATTAAACAGGTGGATATGGGGTGTGTGCTATGTTTCTGAGTTATCTTTACAACCCTTCAGTCAATATAGTATGCATTACAGTAACATTGTAATCATTTGTCTTTATAAATACTTGTTGCTGAGAGAGAAAAAATATTTTTTATTGTCTTTTAAGGTAGATATTTACAAAATATGTTCCATATTGCTTCTGACACTTGCATTATTTAGAATTTTATTGTTTTACTGATACATTTATTTTATTATAAAAAATATAAAGTAACTTGTATCTTAGGTTTCTCTGTTTTCTGAGAGTAGAGATAGGTGTCTTGAGCTCTAAAACTGAAACCCAATTGCAATTCAAATGCCCTCATGAAGATTTCTAGACATTTTTAGGTATTTGCAAACAGCCAGTAAATGTTAGCATCTCATAATTACCTAAAGAATAGACCAGTCAAATGGGATCTCTGCCCTGTATTGGACCCACATGTAGAGAGACAAAACTTTTTTGTTGTTGTTATTGTTTTGAGACGAGGCCTTGCTATGTAATCCAGACTGGCCTTGTGCTCAATATGTGGCCCAGGCTGGCCTTGAACTCAAGGGTATCTTTCTGCCTCAGCACCCCAAATTCCAAATTCTTGGATTGCAGGCATGCACAAGCACAACTGGCAAAGGAAAATACTCTTGATCATCAGATGAATATTTGCTTTAAGACTATTGCTCACTCTGGGCTTTGCTTTCCTATGTCAAAAATTGGAATATAGGTGTAAAAGTTGCTCTAGGTCTGGCCGGTGATTCTTGACTCATGTATCATATGAGGTTTGGGGTTGAACACTATTATTTAATATAATGATCATATTTTATTTAATAAAGGTTGAAGTGTATTTTGTGAAATTTTTATTATTATTATTAGTTTAGAAATTTAAACTGGAAATGATATAGAAGCTTTATTTACCTAAAATTAATAAGCTTTTTAAAATTTAGTATAGTAAGTTGTCAGGGAATTTAAAAATTTCATTTCCAGCTTCCTTATACAAGTACCGAATTAAACAGCACCTAATTTAAAGTATTCTACTGTATATTCAGTGGTAAACTTTTTTTTGCTGCCACTGAATTTGTTCTTAACAAAGTAATTTTTTGTACATATGAAAATTCATATGTACAAAAAATGTGCTGCAGTTTATTAGCTGTTTTTAATGAAACTTTTGAGAGTTCTCAATGATCACCCCATGTAGAATAGTGTCAATTCTCAAAGTATGTAGCACTATTTCTGAAAACAAAATCTAGAAAAAATGTCTACATTGGGTCATTTCATTTTATTTCTAGGGACACTTTCTAGTCCTCCAGGAAATCGTTTGGTTTATTAGCTCTTCACAAAGCTGTGCTGGTGGCTCTAGCAGTGCCCTCTTAGGGCAGGTGACTGGAGCAAAAGTTTTGCTTATTCCATTCCTACATCTCCTGCCTTGACTACTTGTCAATTCATTCCATATGCTCCTTCTTTTTCAAATAAGTTTTTATTTTTTTCAGTTGGAAAAATATTGTAGAGTTGGGACTCTAGGACCTTCTCGAATGGCCACTTATGTTGAAGTTCTTGAGTTTCAAGTGACATGGATTTGAATGATGTTTATATTCTCTCTTTGACATTGTTGACAACACTGATATCTTACTTTTAGTTTAGGAAGAATTCTAAAATGTTTTTCTATAATTCCAGAAAGCCTTGGATTATAGAAGTCTTTGTCTTGACTAGGAAGCTAGAGGAAACTCTGACCTTATGCTGTCAATATGAGATTAAAAAATGGAGTAGTGAGTTATTCTGGCAAAGGAAGGGCTTTCTAGCTAAGGGAAGATGGATTACTGCATTGACAAATAAAAATATAACATCACAATGAAGTTGGTACTAAATTTAACTATGAGTTAAATGACTATGGTGCTTGCTTTGGTATTTTGGAACGATCATGGAGTAGAATAGTGCAGTATTAGAATACACTTACATTTGTGCATCTAAAAGTCTAAAGATTTTATGATGGGGAAAGGATACTCTGGAAGGAAGTTTTTGAGGTAAAAGCAGAAAGAGAGCAGCCATCATTTTATCTCCTCACCTGAGCTTGTAGAGGATGTTACCTCTATGAATCATGTACCAGAGAGGTGTAGATGAAAGATTTTACTTTTACCCCACATGAGGAGTGAATATAACACCAGGGATATGCACAGGACTATGATTGAGCACAATAACTCATATCTTCTAAAATCTTCTTGGTATCTTACATGAATAGGTAAATATAAAGATTGCAGTAATATATTATCTGGTATGTCAAAACTAGGTGTGAACTATTCTGGGAAAACAGAAAAAAATATGTTACCTATCACTTTTGGGAAGTGTTTGAAGAAGTATTAAATAAAACCTTTTGGTTAAAAGTCCTCAGACTCTCAGTGAGAGGACAGGCAAGGCATAAAACGGCATGCTGCATGTACAGAGACTCGAAGCAGTGCTGAGCAACAGGATAGTGAAGTTTAAGACAGAACAGAAGACAATGATTTTGGGGAGACAGGTTGTTTTTCTTAAGATCATTTTCATCTATGTGATAACCTCTGTAATTTGTTTTGAACAAACAGTCTACTGAGTATCAAATTAAATAAAATCATTTCATGATTTATTTCAACTCAAAATGTGTATCATTTTATACTTGTCAAGGTTGGATCTCTTCAACAAAGAAATTTTTTTTCCTGAATTATGGTCAATTGATCTTATGTCCTCATTTCTTCATATTCTCTTCAGTACTTTTCACTTCTTAGGTTAGAAACTAAAATATTAAAAGACCTGAGCTCTTAAAATTAACCTGGAAATATTTCCAAAATCCCAGCATGCTATACCAACTTATTTCACACTGTAAAACTAATACAATATCTGTGAGTGGACTGCCTCCTGAAAATCATCTGTCAGTGATGTTTTTAAAAATCTGGATACTCATGATAGTTTGACACAATAAACTGCCAAATATGCCAACATTTCAGTGTGTAAAAATGTATTGGGATATTGCATGTGTCACTTGATTGCTTCTTTAGAGATAGATTGAAAATGAAGTGTTAGGAAAAAAGAGACTGTTCATAGCACCAGCGCACATTTGGCATACTAACTGCTTCTGTCTTTTTATCTTTTGGTTTTCAATTTCCAAGAAGTAGGGGCAAAAATGTAAAAATAACAATCTTTGGAGAATTTGCTATAATAAATATGTATGAACATTTTTCCAATTATGGTGAAATTGCTTTTTATAATTTATTTTGTATTTTGTATTAAGGTGTTGTAATTACCTGATTTCATGGCAGTAAGCTGTGTCTGCATAGATGATGTTAATTCACAAATATTAGACAAGCACACTGAACAGAATAGACCATGTATGATTTGTTGTAAAACGCACTACATATATTTGAAAGTGTAAATAATGACAATATTTCAAAAACTACATAACACATTCATCTTCTGACTCTTGCAAAGCTGAATTCAACTTGTACTACATTTTTGTTTTTTCATGTGGAGCTCCTTTAGCTCCAAGACAGATGACAAATCAAGTTAAAGTCAGAAAGAAATTCCTTTGGAAGATATAAATATATCTCAGGCTACTCATCCTTGTAAGTTCATCAAAAAGAACAGTTTGTGCTTTCATTGTGATTGTTTGATCATTTTTATGCCTAAATCTTGTAGTCTGAACAACTACTTCTAAGATAATGATATGCAGTATAGTAACTTCTGTTGATTTCCTAATTATTTTTGAAATTCTGTATCATTTCTATCCGTTTTTTGTTTTTTTAAGCAAAAAATAAAATAAAATGTCTCACACCTACTAATATAGAATCTAGCATTTAGAAATTGAGAATATATGTTCAGCTCTCTTGATTTTGCATGAATTAATCTATTTAATTTATTAATACAACACAGCTACAGATCTAAAGCATAATATCTCTTGCATAAATAGAAGCTATAGTCAGTTCTGATTTAATCCCTTTCTACATTAATTCTGTGAGAAAGAATAGTGAATGTTTTAGGATAAGTGAAATTAAATCTCTGTATCTATGCACATGTTAAAATGTATTCTATTCCTTAGGGATGCAAATGCATCAAGATTTAATATGCTCCTTTTTCTCAGTTCCACATGTAACCTAGTAATTAATTCAAGTAAAAGTATAAAAGGATTAGCATCAAGAAAGTCAATATGTTTATTAAGGAGATGGTATGATTGAATTTTAATGTGAAATAGGATAAAATTACATTTTCCATATAATGAATATTTTTCTTCCATCTTCTTTAAAAATCATAAAAACAAATTGAAACAATCAATTCTTTTAGAAGGCAATACTTGAAAATTCATTAAAAATTGATATAAGAAATTAACTTACAAACATGGAAAACTTTTGAAAGAATTTTTTTTTTACAACATGTTAAACCTGATACCTGTTGGGTAGTTTACCAAACTGATACAAAGGTGTGACTGCAGAGGTAAATAAATTATGATGGGCTTTATTTGATAGTCACTTTAAAATGCTAAAGTTCAATTTTCCCGATACTGTAGGTTGGAAATAGTAATAGATGTATTTTAAAACAGTATTTTCCATATTACTGAAAAAAAAGACTGCAAGATCATCACTATTATTTTCTTATCTTATCCATCTACACTTTAAATGATATGCAATTGCATGATACTTGATTATGTCAAGAGCAATCATGATGAAAAATAATCCCAAATACAAAATAATTCATATTAAATAAATCATTGATGTTTCTAAGTAAAATCAATGCTTTACAAAGTTCAGATGTAGTAAAATGAGTGCTTGAAAATATTAAAAGTGCTTCAATGTTTAAACTTCGTGTATAAATATTGAAACATCCATGATAAAACTGCTTGTCAACTTTCTCGAAATCATAAAATCTTCCAAATAATTTTGTTAACATGCATTTTATAATTATTCACTATTATTGTAGCTATTCATCAGTATTAGATACATTTCATGGTAATAACCAATCATTACCAGTATATATCAATCCTTTACATCTTATAAAACCAAAATATTGTAAAGTAATTCCCTATTCTCCCTGCCTCCAAACCCTGACCACTCTATTTCTTTATGATATTGACTATTTTTGTACTACTCTTAAGTAGAATCAGACAGCTTTTGGTCTTTTTCTAAATAACTTAGTTCACTTAGTACATTGTCCTTATTTTCAAGGCTCAATCATATCCTATCAAGGTGAGTAACACATTTTGCCTCACCATTCACCTGTCAGTGCATCCCTGGATTTTCTGCACATAGTATCTATTATAATGCTATTATGAAAACAGGTATTCAGCTACCTCAAGACACTAATTTTCAATTCATTTGGGTATTATATTTAGATGTGCAGTTGCAACATAATATGGCATTTCTGTTTTTAATGTTGTGAAAAAGTTCAATACTGTTCTCTACAATGACTGGTGCACATTCTCACCCACAGTGCACATGGGCAAGATTTTCAGTTTCTCCGTATCTTGGCTATTACTTGCTACTTCTTGTTTTTGGGTAGTGCACAGATTGCTGGGTGTGAGTTCCATATAGTTTTGATTTATATTTTGTCATTTTTTAGCGATATGTAGAATACTATCAAGTGCTTCTTGACCACTTTTGTATCTTCTTTGGGAAAATGTGTCTATTCAAGTTCTTAGCTTATTCTTTAAACAAATGGCATTTTTTTGTTTTTGGGTTTCAGGCACTGTCTGCATACCTTGGCTATTGTTTTCTTCTTCACATATTCAGTTTTCAATGTTTCACTCATTCTGCTGGTGCTTTTTATTCTGTTGGCTATGTTTTTGTTGTGTAAATGTTTAATGTTTTTATAAAGTACAATTTGCCTAAATTTTGTTGAATGTGCCTTTGGTGTCACATCCAAGAAATCACAGCCAATTCCAACGTCATGAGATTTTGGTCCTATGTTATCTAAGAATTTTTTTCTTTTTCTTTTTTTCTGTTTAAGAGGAAAAAAAAGACACATATAAGAAAGACAAAAAGCAAAAGAGACAAACAAATGACAACAGCAAACCCACAACAGTAACATTATAGGTTTACAAAACAGGATGATAGAAACTTGACAATGGTTGCAATATTGCATATTGTTATATTCAAAATGGTTGTTTACATTAACAGATACAGACATGTAAAATTGATCTAATCATATGAGTATTAACCGTTCTTTCTCAATAACTAATACATTCAGCAGTATGTTTATTTTAGTTATCTTACATATACATATATACAGATTTATATCTTTTCCTTTTCCTTTGACTCTTTCCCCCTTTCCGCTTCCCAATTACTTTTGCCCTTCAAGCAGTATTTATTGTAGATTTTGGATCATATATACTTTTTCAGTTTCTTACACTAGGGATACAATACAGTATTTACACATGTGGGTTTGATTTATCTCACTTATGAGTATGGTCTCAAGTTGTGTCCACTTACTTATAAAAGTCTTAATGCAATCTTTCTTAATAGCTGAGTAGTATTCCATTGTATAAAAATACCATATCTTTTTTATCCATTGTGTAGACTGGTGCAACCACTGTGGAAATCAGTGTGGAGATTCCTCAAAAAGCTAGGATTAGAGATCCCATTCAACTCAGCTATCCTGCTTCTGGGCATTTTAAAAAAAAAAACTGAAAACATCATACCACTGTGATATTTGTGCACCCATGTTTATAGCAACCCAATTTGTAATAGCCAGATCTTGGAAACAACCCAAGTATCTAAGAATTTTGTAAGTGTTGTTTTTATAGTCAGATCTTTCATTCATTTTGAATTAATGTTTGTGTAAATACTAATACCATGTTAGAGAAAGATCTAACTTCATTCTTTTCCATGTGGAGATCAAAATTTTTCTATCAGTGTTTGTTGAAATATCTGCCACTTCCACATTGAATTGTCTTCTTCTCCTCTGAAATCAAGAAGTATAAATCACCTGCTTTGCACTTCTTTTTCAAGGTTGTTTTGACTAATACAAGTCACTCGATAATGATTTTAGGATTCTTTTTTATTTCTGCAAAAATGAGATTAGAATCATAATACATAATAAATTGCATTTATAGATGCCTTTGAGTAGAGCAGACATCTTAAAATATTGCCTTCCAATTATTGAACAGGGATGCATTTTATTTCATTTATGTATTCTTTGTGTATTTGCAATAACAATTTGTAATTTTTGCTCTACGGTATTTTAAATATTTATTTTTGAGAAATATTAGTATTTTAAGCACTTCCTCTTCAGTCAATTGGTGTAGGAGTGATTTTTGCCTTATAATTATGCAGATGGCAAAACATAAGACAGACCACACTGGGTGGAGGAAACTTAATTACAATATAGGCTAACTAATCACAGTTTAGGGAGAGAGGGTTTTACCCGAGAGTAGGGTGAGAGGCAAATTGTGTAGCAACAAGTATGTGAAGTGCCCCCATCCCCACAGAGTAAGGAGTTGCTCATTTGAATCATTAAGTGGGCAGTTAAGAAACCAAAGCCTAGTATTTAGAAATATTGAACCAGTCCTTTTGAAGCTCCCCTGATTATACCAGGTGTCAAGGCAGAATTTACTATTAAAGTTTGATTTCATAGTTTATACCATCACAACAGATTACGTTTCTCTGCTACTTATACAGTCTAACTTACAGACAAATAGGTAAAATTAATATTTGCTGAGTGGCTTAATGGTGATGGTTTAATGGTAATAGTGATGCACAGGAACCCACTTCTCAAAGTTTTGAAAAATAATGAATTGTCATTTAATGGATAATATATTGAAAGAGATAGTAAGTACATATACTGATATAATTGGTCACTGGATTACCCTGTCTGGTATTCAAATTAAAATGTTATGAAGATTATTTATTCAGTTACAAATATGGGTTATATTGCCTTAAAACTATCCATTTTGAACAAAAATATATTGTTTTTAAATTTCTGAATAAGAACATTGAAAATTCAGTAAATATTTAATTTAGTATTAAATAAAATTATAATAAAAGACAAAGTAACTCACTCTATATAAGTGGGTCTTTCTTTAATTCTATAACTGCACAGTTCTAACTTTTTAAAAATACCCAACCTACAAAGCATATCCATAATTTGAGTTTTGCCTATCAGTTTTGGACTACAATCCTACAAAGTGACTTTTCTTGATAGTGATAGCACTGACACTTTCAGTTCACTTCCATGCGTCATTTTTTTCTTTGCAATGCTCACTGAGAAATATAACATAATCCTGTAAGTATGATTATCACTTCACGTTTTAACTCTTCATTTTGTTGATAAGCACTCTCTGCACTTTCTTCATGGCTGGTGTGGCAAGAGTCTATGTAATAAAATCAACTGGGTTTTGGTAATTTCATCGTCATGGAGCAACAAGTATTAGGTGAAGCAAGAGAAGGAGAAAAAATTCCCTACAATTGGTCTATTTGAGTGTGAATTATTGAAAAAGTACTGACATTATTAATTCTTCTGGGAATACCTGACCTGATAATTGAATGTTGAAGCTATTCTACTATTACTATCTATTCTACTATTAGCATCTATTAGTATTCTACCATTAGTATCTATTGATACTAAATACACAGTGAATGACTCTTATATCTTGTGCCTAGATGTTCCTCCAAAGTCTCATGAGCTAATGGGTGGGACTTCAAAGGTGACTGGACCTAGGGTGTGCAACTGAATTAATGGTGTGTGAATATAGATTAAGGATATTGTCTTGGTTACTTGTATTTTCTTGCTGGGCCAAATACTGAAAACCCAAAATTAAGGAAGGAAAGGTTTATTTAGCTCACAGTTTGTGGATGTTTCAGTCTATATTCAATTGGCTCCAAATCAGGGAGGCATGGCCCTGGGGTAACAGTTCAGCACAGTGGTAGTAAAACAGCAAAAGCAAAATAGGAGGGAAACAAGCCTCTTTTGCTCCCTTATATCGTAAACAGGTTACCACTTCCTAGCGTGAGTGTAGCACTCACACTCTCTCCTTGCCCACTGCACAGAATGAGGATATTTACAAAATAAGGACTCTGATTCCCTGCTGAGTCACTTAGTTGAACTCCTAAACTTCTCAAGTTGACACAATGCATCAGTCATTACAATCCATGCCTTGTCAACTTGACAAACAGAAACATTTCTTTAAACAGGTTTCCATATACAAAGACATGCTCATTCTTATCATTTCAAAACTTAAACATTGTAACACAGGTTTAACAATCATTAAGAACCAGTATTAAGTCTATCAACATTATACTACATTAGAACTATGACATTTTGCCCTAGGTTCCCTAAAGATTCATGCGCATCCCCGGATGCAAAAGGCATTTAGTCCATCTCCAAGGGTTGCCTAAGTCCTAACAGTTTCAGCATCACTGAAGAGTCCTAGTCCTAACTGTCCTCCAAGATGTAAGGTAAACTCTTAGCTCCAAGCCCCTGTACAAAGGAAAATAAAGTTAAACACTTCCAATATGCAGCGGCACAAGATAAACATTTTCATTCCAAAAGTCACAAACAAGGAGATACAAAAGATTGGGACTAAAGCAAGTCCAAAATCCAGTAGGTCAAGCATTAAGTCCTGGAATTTCACATCCAGCATCTGAAGCAATCTGTGGCAAATTGTGAACTCCAAAGGGCTTCAGTGACTCCATCCCTATGACACTTTTGGTGGTTGTAGCTCCCATGGCTTCTATCTTAGGCCTGCTTTGCTCCCTCCTTGCAGCTTGCCTTGAATAATCCATGTTCCTGGCTTTTCCAAATTTCTGGGGTCTCCACTGCACCTTCAGCTCCACTCTCACAGTTTCACACACTTCCCTCAGGGGTACACTTCCTGGCCTCCCAGGCCTTCTGAAATCAGGGTGGAAGTCTTATTAACACCAAAACTCTTGCATTCTGCATGCACCTAAAACCAGCACCACGTGGATGATGCCAATGTCTGCTGCTAACTGGATCCAGAGCCAGGCTTTCCTCTCTCTTGACTGTGGGGTTGAGTGCCTGGATGACCAGTTACTCTGAATTGAATTTGTAATAAATTTTTCATACTGCTGCATTCTGGAACATGATACTTTACAGCTTTTTTCTTGAAGCAAATGTTTCACTTTTGCAGTTTTGAGGCTGCAAAGGGTAGTGACTGGCTGTTTCTTGTGATGCCCTTAGGCCATCTTTTTCATTCTCCTGCTCCTTCTCAGCAATGGAGATCTCCTTTTCTCTATCTTTGCAGTCTACAGCTTTACTGGAGCTTCCTTTATGGCCAAACTGACAACTTTTTAAATCATCCTGCTGGGCTCTTTTCTCTTGATTCTCAAAATGAATCTGGTTAAAGTCCCCAACAATAGCCCCCATGCCACAGTCTCTATTCAGTTGCCTTGAAATTCCTTCCACTAGATTAATTAGTCCATTGCCCTTTATCTTAGTCTCAAGCAAAGTCTCTGGACATGATCAAAATACAGACAAACTTTTTGCAAAGTCATAACATACATCATGTGGAGTTCAGTACCCAATGCAGTCCTTCCTTCCAGCAGAAACCTCCCCAACCTAGTCCTTACTGGCAGAGTTTCTATCAAGCTTCTAGCCTTCTGAGCTCTGACCAGAAACTCCCATACAGAACAGCCTAAGTCATTCAAGCACCAATGACATCACCAAACCTTTCCAAACTTTTCCCACAAATTCTTGAACTGCATCAACAGGTATAGTCACAGCAATGACCCCGCTCCTGTTACCAAATTCTGTCTTAGTTAATTTTCCCTTGTTGCTGGGACAAAATACCAGACAACCCAAATTAAGGAAGGAAAAGTTTATTTAGCTCACAGTTTGTGGATATTTCAGCCTATAATCAGCTGGCTCCAAAGCAGGATATTGTGGCACAGGGGCAACAGTTCAAGGTGGAGACAGCAAAAGCAGCAAGAGCAAGAAGGTCGGGGGTGACAGGCCTCTTTTCCTCCCTTATATTATAAGAATGAATATAGCACTCACACCATCTCCCTGCCCCCAGCTTGCACAGAATGTGAATGTTTACAAAGTAAATACCTTGTCTCCTTCCTAAATCACTTAAACTTCTAAATTTCTCAAATTGACACAATGTATCAACCATTAAACGCATGACACCTGAGTCAATTTCATATTTGGATTCATATATTTCTGGGTGTGAATGACATGAATCAATAGGCTTGTAGTCTGAATAGACTATAAAAGGACAGTAACACCTCAGGCTTGTGGTTGCAACTGCTTTCTACCTGCTTTGACACAGACTGTTCTCCTGGGTGCTCTTCTGCCATGACCCTCTTCCTTTAATCTAGCTGACAATGGACTGATGCTTTTATAAACTGTGAGCCAAAATAAACCTTTCCTGTTTTAGCTTGTGGGTGTCAGATATTTTGTCCCAGCAATGAGAACATAACCAAGACAGTCACTTGTGGTGGTTATCAGGGAGTATATAAAACTCTCATTTTGTATCAGTGCTTTGGTATGTTCTATTTCAAATAACATGTTGATTTGAGTTTATATGTAAATAGGAAAGGAAATTCAGATCACAGTTATAATTGCTTGAACAACTCTACTTGAAATTATATGCATCATTTAAAAAAAGTGTTTTGCCATTAAATTCAAATTTCAGGCCGGGGATATAGCTCAGTGGAATAAGTGCCTGTCTGGTAAGTGCAAGGTCCTGAGTTCAATACCTGGGACTAAAAAAAATCAAATTTAAATAGATATTGTTAAATTTCATAATGTTCAAAGAACATACTCACATTTTGTTTTCTACTATATATTATATTTTGACTTCCAATCAAAGATATATGAGAGGCTCTCACCATTAACTCCAAATAGACCAATAGACATTAGATTTATATTTATAAACAGGTTTTGACTTTTAGCAATAATTTCAGTACAGAAGATTGACTAGCATAGACTATTAAAACATCATGGAATATTCCAGTATTGCAAAGTCCCTGAAATGATTCAATAGTCATATCAGTAATCATTTTGATATACAAGCAAAGATATTTTAAGGAAATGGATTTTTCTGTCCCTTAAGATTTTAAACTAGTATTAAGTAAATTACAGTGCACTACAGTATAATGACAGTCAATCTGATGATCAAGACTGTTACTAAATGACTAATAGGCAGGTACTGGATACATCGTGGCTGCATCAGACAAAGGGATGGTTTACTTGTCCAACAAAATGGAGTGAGATAGGAAGAAACTTTATCACTCTACTCAGCCTGATACATATTTTAAAGCATACATTTAAAAAACATATAGATCTTTTCATTTAATATGTTCATATGATGGGTAAGCACAAATAATTAAAAGTAAAGATAAGGGAAATTTATTGACTTGGTGCCAGTAACTCCAATGTTTGCATCTAAGTTATGACAAAATATCTCAAGCACAGAATCTCCTTCTTGTATTTGTGCTTTGCCAGTCCTATAATGATTTTTATTTCTTTGAGCTTAATTTTCATCTTTAAAGAGGTATGATAATATTGATTTCAAATGTTTACCAAAAACAGAAAATTTATAGAAACATCTCTTTAAAAAGTTCCTGAATATGTACAATAATAAAAGTGACTAATTTCCTAAACTGAAGAAATGTACAATGCACTTAGAGGCATAAACCAAAACTGCAAACTAGCATATCTCTGGACTCTGCCTGAGTACTTTGATTCTTGGTCCATTCTGCCATCCCAAAGTTGTCCTTCTATTCCATTTTCACTTAACTTTGCTTACAGACTAATTGAATATTTACAAAGAAACTATGTGAAACTTAGATCAATTCAGGGCTAACTTCTCAAATATATCTTTTTTTCTGAGTTATCCATGACTCTGCAAATCTTGGGGGAACTCTAAACTTCAGCCTAGTAAACTTTACCCTTTGTGATAAATCATATCTTAGAACTTGTGTTGTATCCTGCCCTACATCTTTAATGGGTCTAATAGATTTGCTAGTTGATGGGATCCTGAGACCTGTGAATTCCATTCATTCAGGCTAGAGATTTAATATCTGTGTAACTCCTCCTAGTACAGTTATTAGGACCCAAAGAATGTCCACATGTGCCACTGAAAGAACAGAATCTTCCACTTACAGACACGTATCTCTGAACAAGATCTAGAACTTTTCTATATATTCAGCCTCAGGATTCTTTTTTCTCCTAACTTTTGACTTGACTTGATCAAACCTTTGGATTTTAGTACTATCACTTGTCTTATTCTAGTACCTTATGTCTCACTGATTTTTAGTCTGGTTTAAATTGGTGTGGAGTAGCACACCACCCTCACACCTGGTGATGTTAAATAGCAGTTGTATATTGATCTTTATAATTTTACACATTGTCTGGACTCAGTTTGGGCTCACCCATGAAATTTCATTTAGCCATCTATCAGCTGGGGCTCAAATCCAGACAGCAAATGTGGCATGTCTGTGCCTGTCTACGCAACTTTGTTCTCACATCTCTTCATAGCATTCCATCACAGCCTCTAGCCATTCCAAATCCTAGCACAGGGAGAATAAACTCCTGTCTTTTCATTGATGACAGCAGAAGTGCAGTACTTTACAAAGTAAAGAGGATTCAAGGAAAGCAGGGAATTTGGTGTTCAGAGTTCCAAACATTCTACCACAGTACTCTTACTATGATATTGTACAAACCAGCTTCTAACAGATTAGATGTCACACCACAGTTCCTTCAACTCCATAAGCACCCAGACAGGTCAGTCTGGTGATTGAACTGAATAAAAAGGTGAACATTTGGTTCAAATGGGAAGATATGGCCTAGACAGGAAGTAAAAAGTGGCATAAGTTAGAGGGACAGAGGGAGGGAGTGGGGGAGAAAGGGAGGGAGGGAAAGATAGAGAGGGAATAGGGAGAGGAAGAGAGAAAGAAGGAGAGAGAGAGAGAGAGATTGAGAGGGAGAGGGAGAGAGAGAGAGAGACTCAAAATAAACCAAGGGGGAAGGTATAAAGGGTATGTTTGTAGAGACATGAAAGGAATCTTTGAGGACAGAGACTACATTTCTGCAAGACTTTTATGTTTCTCTTCACCATATTTAGAAGACTTCACTTATGTGCTATACACATATTTTGTTAACTAAATTTACTACAATATCATTTTTTCATTGTATCTCTGAAAATTTTCAGTATATTCTTGATTATCATTGATCTCTAGGAACTGTTAAATGCTATAGTGCTGTTTATATTTTGTAATGAATTTGTAGCTTTTAGATATAAATGCTACTATCTCAAAAAGTTCATCAATTTTTATATTCTATTTCCTTTTATTTGATAAAGACATTAAATTAGTAAGTAAATTTTGTAGAAAATGGCATTTTTTCATTTTTTATCATACTGTTCATGTTCATAGTATCGCATTTTAAGTTTTTATACAAGTACTACCTTTGCTTGAGTGCAGAGGAGTCTCATCAATAATTTATATAGCAAATTCACTTTAAAATAATTTTGTTATTGTTATCTCGATGTCTCCACTGGTGTTCATATAACCACATAAGCAATTCTTAACTTCATTATGCACAAATACTCTTATTGGCATTCTATGACTACTTATGCAAATGTAAAAGTAAATGAATATGCCATAGAAGAAAGGTTAAATTTAGCAAGTAAACAATGACAAGATGCATTTCTTAATGATGTGTGATTGATGGCAAAGCCTATGTAAATTTCTGTCATTTGAAAAATTTAGCTCATTTAATTTAGATTTTTTGAAATGCAGAATTTGATTAAGTTTTGTTTTGTTTTGTTTGTGTTTTTTGTTTTGTTTTGCTTGTGTTTTTTTGTTTTGCTTTGCTTTGCTTTGATTTGATTTGAGACAAGGTCTCACTATGTAGCGCATGCTGGCCTCAAATTCAGGATGATTCTCCTGTCTCACCCTCCCAAGTGCTAGGATTATAAACATGTAACACCATGCCTGGGCTTTATTGACATTTTTTACAGAAAATTTAAAAGAACAATAAAAATGATGCATAATTTCAAAACAAGATGATAGGAAATTAACAATGGTTATTGTACTGCATATTTTTACCTTCAAAATAGTTGCTTATAATACCAGATATAGGCATGCACAATTGATCAAACAATATAAGCACTTTTTCTTTCAATGAACTGATAGAATGAGCAGTACAATTTTCTTAGCTATGTTGTATGTATATATATATATATATATATATATATATATATATATATATATATTTTCCCCTTCCTTCTTTTCTCCTGTCCCCAAATCCAGTTATTATTTTCTTTTGAGCAGTTTATTTCCCTTTCACAGTATCTATTGTATCTTTTGGATATTACTCTGTCAGTTTCTTACACTAGGAAGACAATGAGATGTTTACACATATGAGTCTGATTTATTTCACTTATGAGTATGGTCTCTAGTTCCATCCAAATACTATTTTTTTGTATTTGTGTCAGCTCAAGCTTCCATTTTTATCAGAATCTTTTTTCTTATGTTTATGATTTTAAATTTATATATAATTATTTGTACATATCTTAAATCTTTTTTCTTATGTTTGTGACTTTAAATTTATATATAATTATTTGCACACATCTTAAATTCTACACTTGAATATAATCTTCATGTAAGCCAAATATGATAATGTCCTGGGCACAGCTGATATTCAATAAAATTGACAGAAATAATCAAATAAATGTAACACAATGATTTCTGATTACTTCATTGATAATTGTTTGCAAGCTTAGAGTTTCAGTTTAGATGTACATTATGTTTAACAAGCCATGTTTTACCTTCTTTAAACTAAAAAAAAATCCATTAACCTTTCTTTTTATCATATAGACCCAGTACTTAATAGCAAATTTCTGGCATTATTATAGATTCAAACTGTCATTTAAATAACAATTTCAAGCTCCAGGTTTTCTTTTGCTAAATATGACAGATTTTAATACCTTTGTACTTCTCTGATTCACTCACATTATGGGTATACAACTTGGCAAGTAATAATTTTCAGAGTAATAAACAAAATGAGTTTCAGAAATCTAGAAGACTCACATAAATAAACAAATGACAGTTTTTATTGATACAAGGTAATTTTGTATTAAAAATATACCCTAGGATTTCAGTTTGGTTCCTACAATAAACTTCTTTGTACTACAAAAATTGAGAAATATTTTGTCACATACTAACATAACAAAAACAACCAAAAAACTTGTCATAAACATTTGAGGTGTGTTTTTAGAAGCAGAAAAGGTAAAAATCTGTAAGTTTTAAAAAATCAGCTTGTGTATCATCTATAATTTGTATATTACCTACATTAACTAATTTATATTCAATGAGCTGACACTGAGCTTTTTGTCATTTCTGAATTGTGTGGCAATGCTAGGACAACAAACAGAATAATACAAAGGGATAGAAGGGCTATGGAGAAAATGACAAAGCTGGAAATAAATTTTGAATTGGATTATTGCAACATGTAACAGTGGTTGTAGATGAAACCCAGAAGGTAATATCTTTGGATTAAGAAGATGAGCTCTGAATTCCTCCTTTGCCATCAATAATCTGTATTTTATATATCTGTCTATTTAATATCTGTAAATTCTGCTAATTTATATGCAAAATGTTAGATGTTTATCACAGTTGATAATTCAATTATTAAAATGTACACCTGAAGCTTTATTATACATCTGGGAATAGGTTACATCATTTTTATTAATAATAATTATCAGGGACCTGGCCTAGATTCCCAATCTCTCAAACAAGTGTACTGAGAAGTTTAAAATAAATGAGATAAGTGGTATAATTCCAAGAGGATCAAAACCAGTTCTGTGATGATTCAGGAGATGACTCCTATTTGGTGGTGGTAGTACTCCAGAAAGATTCAAAAATATAGTGATAGAGATCAATTTTTTTTGTTTTGTTTTATTTTGTTTTTATGAGGCATAGAGTCTCACTGTGTAATGCAAGCTGCGCTTGATCTTGCTTATATAGCCCAGGCAAATTCACATCGATCCTCCTGCCTCAGTCTCCCAAGTGCTGGGGTTACAGACAGGAGCCACTAGGCCTGGTGACAGAGGTCAGGGTTTAAGTATATTTCCAAAGTAATTTTTATTTTCAGTTGACATAGTGATGGCACAAAGGAGAAGGAAAAGTCAAAAAGAGTTTTTAAATCTGTGTGGCAGAGAGACTACAACCACAAATAAGATAAAAATAAGTAGTCCGTATGATTTTGCCCCTCCATGGAATCAACAGAAAACATGAATCTGGATTTTATCGTTATTTCCAAAAGGAAGTCTGCATCAGCATATTTATTGTAAGAGAAAAATAAAGCCAGACTGCTGATGAAGAATCTTTTTCTAGGACTTCAGAGCTTGTTATTTCATATTTGGAAATCAGGAAAATCAAATGATGACTCTGTTTTACACAAATATATGTATCAGTAGAGCACATCTAATGTCCGCTTTTGCAATCATAAGAACTATTTACAGTCTAAACAAATGTATGTGGGACATGAATTCTATAGGACATAACCTTAGCTACCAGCTGAAATATATTTCCAGGTAATAAAAATATCAATGTGTATAAAGACCATTTAAGCCTCTTTCGTTATCATCTTCTAGTTATAGAATAGAAATAGAACTTTTTCAGGATACCTAAAGAATTAAACATTTTGTTCTAGATATATTCAAATAGGACATGACTTAGAGATTTTCTCCTAATTCATATAAAACTAACAAGCAAATACAAGATTTGTAAATGTCACTTTGTTTTACATTATGGAAATGATAATACAAAAGTTAACTTGGGAAATTTATGCTTTCTCTTGAGGTTCACAAATATGTTGTTTTCATTTGTACTGAACTGAATAATTTAAATAATAAAACATTAAATTTATACACTTCCTAATTCGGTGGATGTTCTTGCCAGCTGTTCTGACTTTACTGAGTAATAAATTATCAGTGTGACAGTGTATTTGTGGTGATGAATCACACTGTTGCATAATTAGAGCAAGAGTGTCCTGATGATATATTTACTCAGTAACTCAAAAGCGAGCAGAAGTAAAATATTTAGAAATTCTAATTCCGTATGATTACTCTTAAGTATAATGCATATACCTTTTAAGTAAACTATATATAAATGACTCAACTAAAAAATGTTTCAACATTTTCATTTTAAAATTGGAAATAATTAAAAAGTAAAAAAAAATGTAATAGCTATTTTGAAATGCAATTTTCCATATGAAAAACAGCCACTATCATGGCTTTCTCAGGGCATTAGCATATAGTTAAAGAGATTTTAGGTGTTTGTAAGAACTTAGTTCAGTGTCGTGAAAAGTCAGTTTTGCCTAGTTCTTTGGTGTTATCATAGCTTTATAGTTACCTGTAAAACCACCTTCATCGTCTTAGACAAATTAATTAAATCCACTGTGACTATTTTCTTTTCCATAAGATTTTGCACCTAGAGTGTTTTTCTTTTCTTTTCTTTTTTTTTTTTTTTTTTTTTTTTTTTTTTTTTTTTTTTTTTTTTTTTTTTTTTTTTTTTTTTTTTTTTTTTTTTTTTTTTTTTTTTTTTTTTTTTTTTTTTTTGATACTGGGAATCTAATTCAGGACCTTTCGCTTGACAGACAGACACTGTGCAGATGAGTTATATCCCTGACCCTAGAATACTTTTGTAATAGAATTGGTGAAAACAAATCAACAAAACAATACTTGCAAATTTACTTCTTTTTATAATGTGTTTTAATTGATCTATATAACCTTAAAAGTTGTACATATTAATGGGGTAGCATGTAATATTTTAATGCATGTATATATTATGTGATATTTAAATTAGATTAAAGGCATTTACTTTTTCCAACATTTATTGCTTCTTTATAGTGAAAACTTACATAATTCTTTCCTCTACTTTTTAAAATGTACAATAATACAATATTATTGTCTGTAATCGTCCCACTGCATGACAACATAGCAAAACTGCTTAGTCCAATTTAACCATAGTTTAGTACCCATTCATCAATCCTTCTCCATCTCTTTCCTTTCCCCTCTTGTCCTATGCCTCTGATGACCAACATTCCACCCTCATCTTTCTTTAGACCCTAAACATGAGTGAGATAATTTGGAACTTGACTTTTGTTTGGCTGATTCCTTTTGTTTAACATTATTCTTCTTGTCTTGTATGATAGGATTTCATTATTCTTTATGGTATATAAGCACCACATTTTCAGTATGGATTCATTGGTTGTCATACACATATGTAGTTTCTAGTTCTTGGCCATTATAGTGTTGCAGTGAGCACAGGAGTACTGATTTCTCTTTGGCACATTGATTTCACTTCTATTAGACATGTACCAGAGTGGTATTGCTAAACCAAATGGGAGATTTAATTTTGATTTCTGAAGGAACTTTGAGAATACTTACTATACTGACAATAGTAAGTTAAATTTCCACCTGTTCAAGGGTATCTTTTTTCCAAATTTTAACCCTAGTCATCTTTGTCTTTTTGTAAATAGTCATAATTGCTGAGTTGAGGTGATATCTCATGGTGGATTTGATTTGCATTTCCTTGATGATTACTGATGGCTAGCATTTTTAATATCCTTGTTATTCATTGACTGCTTTTGAGAGATGTTTATTTAGAAATATCCTTATATTTTAGTCTTTTTCTTTTTTAGACTTACATATTCTAGATATTAAACTTTTGTTAGATATGTGATTTGCACACATTTTCTGTATTAATTAACTGTATTCTGCTTTGTTTGCTATTGATTTGATGTTTAGCATTTTTTGTAATAGGGAATTTTTGGTGCTTTAGGGATCTTTTATTAAAAATGTCTATTTTATGCCATTACTATGTTATTGTGATGACTACAGTTTTGTGGCATATTTTGAAGACAGGTAGTAAGCACTATGTCTCCTGCTTTGTTATTTTTGGTTAAAAAGACTTTGGCAGGTCAGATTATTTTGTAGTTTCATAAAATCTTAGGGATTTTTTTTCTAACTCCATGAGGGCTACCATTGGTTAATACCTTATACCAAATATCTTTATGTGTGTGTGTGTATTTTATAATACTAATTTATTGGTTCTGCTTCTGTAGAGAACTCTAATGAATAAAATTGCATATGTATCTCCAACAACTGTAATGGTAAACATTGATTTTGCTTTGCATAAAGTATTTAATGTATTTCTAAAAGTTGAAAATATACAAAATTAGCTGGAAGTGGTAGGACACACCTGTTTCCCAGCATTTGGGAGGCTGATTTCAAGACTAACCAGGGCTATGCAGTGAGTTCAAGCCCAACCTGAACTACATAGTTAGATGTTATACCCCAAAAATCATTAAAACAAATGAAACACATAAAAATTTAAATTGTTTATAAATGATGACAAAATATGTATCAAAGTCATAGTAGAAAATTCTTACAAAGGTTTTACAACTAAAGAGGTTCCAAAATAAACATATTTTATAGAATCAAATGGGTTGACAACTCAATTTTTTGTTTTTTGTGACTCCGTGTATATCAGAATGCATTAGAATGCAGCAAATTCTTATGTGATGTCTTCTTAAATTTTATATCACATTTATAGGAATGCAAAGACAAACTTTTTTTTTTTTTTTTTCCGGCACCAGTGATTGAACTCACAACCTTGCGCCTGCCTGACAGGCACATAAGCCGCTGAGCCAAACTCCCGGCCCTGGTTTTTTTGAAGCAGGGTCGCACTGTGTAGCTCAGGCTGGCCTTGCGCTCGCGTTGTAGTCCAAGCTGGCCTCGAACTCACAACGCTCCTCCTACCTCAGCCTCCCCAGTGCTGGGATTAAAGGCGTGCGCCACCACGCCCAGCTGCAAAGACAAACTTACTATGCAAACATTTGATTTTGTAAATTCAACAGTATAGTTGTGTTTACCCAGATTTTTGACCGTGATATTTCTTATTAAAAGAATAAATGAATGTTGCAAATTTCTACAATTTAGTGACAAGTGGATGAAGTTTGGCTTCATACTAAAAGGACTGATCATTGAGGTCTTAAGTTTAAGCTGCAACATTTCTGTTTTAAGTGTCAAAACTAATTTATAGTATAGTTGATTCTCATTATTTGCACAAATATATATATCCACAAACATGTACAAATACTTTATATCATATATTAATATAATACATAATATATAATACAATATATGTAAATATATATACACACATATACATTTGGTACCAGAAATCAAACTCACTGCTTCATGCTTGCCAGGCAGGCACTACACCATTGAGCTACATTCCCAGCAATTGCAGTATTTTTTTTTTAAGTTATCATGATTTAAGGGTTTAAGATGTACTTGGGGCTGGGCTATCAAAGCATTTGAGAGGTTTTGGAAAAAAAATTAAGTCATCATGAATCCTATAGTGGGAATAGTTGGAACTATTCCTCCTAAAAGATAGGCTTACATCATTGTCAGGCTCAAATCAAAGCATTTTTATCAGTGATCAAAGCATAACATTATTTTATGTGGTTCCTCCTAATCACACATTTTTACATAAATGTTATTGATTCATTAACATTGAACTAATTGCAGTCAGCCCTATGATCCATACCTGAGGTAAGCTTTTTCATTAAGACACAATGCGCCCTTCTTGCACTTTAGGATTACTAGAGAACTTCAACATCACTGGTCTGGGAAGCCATTCTTAACAAAAAAACACTAACAAAAAAACAAAAGCAAAGAAAGAATAAGAAAAGACACAGAAAAAGAACATTGGTAATAAATGTACTACAGAAGGGACACTGTCTTATGAGAACTGACAAAACAAGTCAAATTATACCTTATCCAATCTTAATTTAAAGTCAGGTGAATAATTTTTTTTTTTTACCTTTTTGACCTTGTCATAAATGTGACATAAGCATGGATTCGAAGATTAAAATACATTTTAGCAAATAGACATTTTTCAAATGTGGAATTCCTGAATGAGGATTCATTTTACTTCCATGTTCAAAAATTTTCAAAACTATATTTCAGTTAGACATTTGTACAGTTAATCAAAGAGAGTTCTTCTTTTGTTTTTCTTGCACATGAATTTTAGAGAAAACTTTTAATCATTGTGCACAAAAGTAAGAACATTTGACAATTGCAGCATGCTTTTAATGACACAGATGAAGGTAGATTAATTATAAGTAACACACTGCAAGCATTTGCTGCAGGAATAATATTGAACACATGGAATAGAAATTAGACTGAAGATTATAAAAATGAGAATCTGAAAATCAAATATAGAGATCCAAAGAGGGGAAGTTTTTTTTTTTATGTTTTAGATTGCTTATGTTTACTAGTTTTAAAACAAGTGGAGTTTTTGTGTCCAATAATATTCTTAGAAGAATAGAAATCTGACACTTAGAGTTCCCTGTATAATATTCAAGGTAGAGTCGGAAGTATGCTCTTCAAAGTAGAGCATTCATTTTGATGGCAGTTATAAAAGTGTCCAACACCCTTTTTTCTCAGAATTGGGCATGAACAGAACTCAGGAACTATCATGTAGTTTAAATGTGATATCCTTAATGCTATAAACAAGTGTCCAACACCCCTTTTTCTCAGAATTGGGCATGAACAGAACTCAGGAACTATCATGTAGTTTAAATGTGATATCCTTAATGCTATAAACAGGGGAGGATATTCCTATGGTAATAGTATTAAATTTAAGAATCTAGCGCCTTATCACCAAATAGTTAATAGAGGTAGAATATTGTACAGTCAAGTTTTAAAATTAGATACATCTGACTTCAAAACTTACAGCACTACTATGTAGGTGAGTTGCTTTGACTCCACTTATGATCTTCACTGGGTGTCGCTTTTCTTTCAAGCAGTTGAACATATAAAAAAATTGTTCTCTTGCTGTGGACTGGTGGATTGGTGGACTGTTGTTTGCCTTATAATACAGGTCTCACCACCTGTGAGTTTTATGGGAAAATGATTGTCTTGTAGGAAAAAAAATACGATTATTTCACCAAGTATCAGCCTAAATTCTGTTGCAAATATAAAATATATTTGAACTAGGTTGAATAGCAAAAATTGATGCGAAAAATTTGCAGGAATACTGAAAAGGCTGAAAAACCAGTTTTTACACTTACTTGAAGAGGAAATAGTTTACCACAGGGCATGATTCCCAAACAGTATGCGATTAAATAGAATGGCAAGTATTAGATTAAAACTTTGATATAAAACAGTGATATATGTTAGATGTCGTGGAATATGCTATTAAATTATTTTAACCTATATAATTGGAGAATAATATGTGTATTGACTACTACACTGTTTGCACTATAGAAACAGTCCAAATTCATGTTCTGGAGATACAGGATTTTTGGGGGATTTTTAAGTCATGAATGAAATTAGTACCCTTATAAAAATCTCCATAGACAGCAACTTTGTATCTTCCACCATATGAGGGCAGAGGAGACAGATCACCATCTATTAAAAACAAGTCAGTCCTTTCCATACAATGAATGTTCTGGCAATTGTACCTTGGAATTTCTACCCTTCAGAAATTTTAAAATAAAATGTATATTGTTTTATAAGCTATACGCTTTATATAATTTTATTATGATGTCCAGAATAGAGTAAGACATGTGAATTTTGTAGCTTAAATTCTTGGCAATGTAAAAAAAAAATACTGAGATATTAAAGTTATTTTGAGCCAAAAACTTTTTTTAGAAACTTTAAATAACTTGTGCAGTCTTTGGATAGTTGAAAAGTGGACTCTAGCTTGAGCTCATAAAAATGTTTGCAAAACCACAATCAATAAATGAGCTACCAAGGAAATATCTGCCTCTCTCAAAATATGTCGAAGAATCACAACTGTTGAACCTACAATCTATTCACCAAATCTAATGCCTACATGATGTGCCTCTGTTTTGGAAAACCTAATGGTGTACTGCATTTAAGCTTCACATGGATGAATCTAATTGGTGATCCTTAACTCATGTAGTTATTATTTTAATTAAAATCATATAAAATTAAAAATTCAGTTCTTCACTTCCACTAGCTCAGTAGGCTCACTTTAAGTTCTGAATAACCATAGTTTCTAGTCGTTCTATATTGAACAGTGCAAATTTAGAGTTCTTCCATTACTGCACAGGGTTCAATTGGACAGTACACCTTGCTTTTACCATTAGTTTTGTCTGTCAAACTTCCACTTTTGCTACTTTCTACTTATATTTGTTCTGCTTTCTTCCATTGTGTCTTACTGTGGGTAAATCAAGACTACATTATAAAATTTCCAAAGTTTTTTATTTAATCTCTGATTTTTGCCTCTGTAATTTCAGGGCACTAAAATTTATTCTTCAGTTTCAGTTCTCATTTTTTTCTAATTTACAGTTATTGTATATATTAGGGTTGTTCAATTCAGCAACTATTGGTTTTCTAGGTTGGAATATTTTCTCTCATTGAAGCCTATTTTTTGCACTGTAAGGAATTTAGTAGCAGCACGCCTTGGTTCTTTACCTTCAAAATCCTAGTGGCATCTTCCCCTAAGTTGTTATAAGTCAAAATGTTTCTAGACTTTGCTAATGCTCTCTGCACAACAAAAGATGCAGTAGTACGGAAGGTCTATCTATATTAAACCTAACAAATTTCCCTTGGGTTAATCTTTTCCTGAAAAATATCAATCACAAACAGGGCATGGTGGTGCACACCTTTAATCCCAGCACTCAGGAGGCTGAGGTAGGAGGAGCATTGTGAGTTCCAGGCTGGTTTGGGCTACAACAGGAGCACAAGGCCGGCCTGAGCTACATAGTGCAACACTGCCTCAAAAAACTAGGGCAGGGAGTTTGGCTCAATGGCTTAAGTGCCTGGCAGGCACGAGCTTGTGAGTTCAATCTCTGGTGCTGCCCCCCCCAAAAAAAAAACAATTACAGGTGCACTGTTATCAAGGTACAATTTGCTCTCCCTGTCCCTCTCTCCCCCTCCTTCTCTTCTGTCTTTCTCTATCTCTCTCTGTCTCTGTCTCTCTCTGTCTCTCTATCTCTCTGTCTCTGCCATCGTCTATATATTTTTCAAAAACGCACCTATCCAATTTTAGTCTTAATATAATTGATATTATTGGCAAAATGTTTGTTTTTGTGTAAGTTATTAAACGATGATTTTCTTGTCACATGTGCAATTTAACCTCTGGAATAAGATTTCAAGGATTTAGTATTTTATAAAGTCCCACTAGAAATTTGTGCAAATGAATTTTTGTTCTTGCCAGAACAATTGTATCCCAGACTTTGTACAATTCAATCAAAATTGGGCAGACAGTGAAGCCTCGAATTATACCTGCTACCTTTTAGCACTAAAACTATATAATGAGTCAATGACTGAATTATACATGAAGATTCTAAAATATACATCCAGATTTTCTGGTCTTCGCAATAGAATCACCAGGAGGGGAGGTTATCCACAGTGTTGATTTGAGTGAGACTGAATTGCTTTTCAGTTTAAAGAGTTGGATTGTATGCCTTAGTTATTAATTTTATCAGTCAATCTTATGATTATTATATATAATCAGATTTAAAAAGGCCTTACTTGATACATAAGAAAAAAAAGCAGCCTCGAAGTGTAACCTTGCTTCTGTGTCAGGTAATCTAAAAATAGACAGAAGTTCAACATGCTGACAGACAGAGAAACTTACATGACAACAGTAGATGTGGTAAAAAACATTAAAGGAGATTTCCTTCGTGACCCCAACAAAGCTCAGCATATGCCTGAATTAAGGTAAGGACGGAAAAGAAGCAAATAGCTGGATAGAAAAACCTTTCAGTAAAATCAATAAAAATGCAATCAATGATTCCGTTGTGAAGAGACAGGAAAGAAAATGAAACCACTCCTTCTGGGCAGTGGGGCAAATCTTAGGCCAAGTCTTTAAATGTTATGTTGTATCTCATCCCTAGTTGGTAAACAGATTAAGATTTGAGCCTGCAGGTAAATGTTAAAATGACATCAATTTAGATGTTGGGAATTTTGAAGCAAGAATGTATGTTTCTAGAAATTGAAATACTTCTCAGCTTTTGGTTTTCATACTGTGCCTACCTCTTTATTCCTAAACAGGATAGTTATCTCATAGTTTTCTCAAGACCCAGATTCCTTTTCACTTTGGAAAAAAAATGATGGCCATAGTGTTACATTCTAAAAGAGAAGATTAAGTTATATAAATTCAAGCAAAAATTGTGAATTAATTAAAAGCATATCACCAGGGAAGAAACCATAACCTATTAACATTGTACAGCAGTTTACATTCACTTAAGTGTTTAAGTGGGAACACTAACAATCTGCAAACTTCCAGTTTTATTTTGTGTTTTTCTTTTAATTTTCTAATGTAGTAATTGACATCTTTATAAGTGACTTTAGCCACATAAGAGGACTTTGATCCTACATAAAAGATAGGATTAAAAAAAAAACTTCAAAGAGTTTTAATGTAAAATAGTATACAGTTATTAGCTTGTTTCTATATTTGAAAGACTGCTGATAAGCCATTCTTTATCACACAATTGAACATCATCAGTATTTTAATTCAAGTTGCCATAAGATATCTAGCCTTTTCTCTCAAAAATGTTCTTTATCTATGAACACTTCCAAAATCTCAGAAACTGTGAATAAAAGTTTAGCTTTGTATAGGAAACTGTGACACAAGCACTTGTTTGAACCACTAAGCACAAAATTCTAGTTGCTAATTTTTCCCCCTAATGTTTATCAAATAAAGTTGTTTTTTCAGAACTTCTTAGATTTTGAAACAGGTCGGCCCCTCCACTGCTGGGGGACATATTTCTTTTTATCCATTGCTTCTTTGACTCAAAGTATTATACAAACAAAGGAGTATATATGGCTTTGATCTAGCTATGATTTAAGCATTAATAGATTCATTCTCACCTTACTAAAATACACTGTCTTTAGCTGCAGAGAAAACACAGTATCTTTCTCTTACCTGACAATTAGTATGAGCATGCTGTTCTCTTTCAAACTCAAGACATACCCACCCCTCCAGCTGTACATGGCTGTTTGAGCACAGAACAAAAGCACTCAGCTATTAAAAACATCTAATCAAAGAGTTACAATTGTACCTCTTAACATAAATGCTTTGAGGCTTTTACACTTGCTGTTTCCTTTATTTGAAATGATTGGTTGGCCTTTTTTTTTTTTTTTAATGGCTGAACTCCTTCTTGTTATTTCATTCACAGTCAAAATGCAATGTGTCAACTGTTGTAACTGTCCTGCTAACTTGTTTGGAAACTAGGTTTCGTTGTTTGTTTATCATTTTTTTCTCTTTAAAATTAAAAAAAAAATGATTTTCATCTAAGCCTTACCTGATCATCAGATTTATTCTTACATTCATACTCCATATTTATTTTCCCTGTATATCATAACATTTTGTTACATAAAACTAGGACTTTATTTTTCTTACTTTAGTTTTCCAAACATCTAGAAAGCTACCGGGCATGTGTAAGACGTTTATTTGATATTTTAGGTGAATATCAATGAGTTTATCTCTTCAGTTATCTCTTCTGTTTCGCTCAACATGAAAGTGCCCATAAAGATAATGTCTTTATTAAATGATGTGGTGAGATTTCACCAAGATATAACAGCTAATGAAAGCATATTTATTATTAATGGTGCTTGCACAGAGGAAATGTTGAAGTGCATGTTCTCAGAATCATGCAGAGTAGATGCTTCCCACCTGATCAACGTTAAACACTATCCTGTTTTCTTTTCTTGGTTTTTTTTTTTTTGTTTTGTTTTGTTTTGTTTTTTGTACCAGAGATCAAACTCATGACCTTGCACTTGCCAGGCAGGCGCTTATGCCATTAACCTAAATTCCTGGCGCTATCTTGTTTTCAGTACGGGGTTACATGACAGCCACACCAGAGGCACTTGGTCTACTGGTCTCCATTTTTGAGTTACTGAAATTGAGGATGGAAGAAGTAATTCAGCATTTGTAAACAAGGTCCCTGGGTTACTTTGATGTATAATAGAGTTTGAGAACTTCTATTTTAAATACTTAATGAATCACCAAGGAATGGAATGCTTTTCTAGTGAATTCGGAATTGTTAAATGAAAAACATAATTCATAAATCATGTATTTTGAGGTTATACCTATGCATGAAACTTTTTTCCCCCTTACTCAGTAGAAAGTAAAAGTGTCTCTTAAGAAATCTGTGAAAAAAAATCACTTGTTTTGAAGCTACCCTTTCTGCAACCTTGTTCTTGCCTCAGGCGGCAAACTCTCTTCCGACACAGAATGATATTTACCCTCTTTAAGAGCTTTTTCTATTAAAATAGAAAGGAGATAAAATAATTCAAAATAGTCTGTGTTTTATATTTGTTATTTTTATTATTCTTTTTATTAAATAGTTCATGGTTATAATACAGGCTATTGCTATTTCTTTTGAGGAACTGGTACATTTATATAACACAGATACATCATTTTCAATCTAACTTGGCTCACATTCTCTTCCCCAACCCTTGATTTCCTTTCTCATCCCTAAGATTCCACCTTCTAGTAATAAAAAAAAAAAGAGAATTAGATTCTTAATACAAAATGTTATGCCTTCCATTACTAAGAGTAAAATAAATAAAAAGTTTGGTCTCAAAGAAAAAGAACTGCACTTACACATTGTTAGACAAATAATTTTGTATATTTGGGGAGCTGATTTGTTGTGTTTTCATGAAATCAAATCAAGACTGAGCCTCAGGCAAATGAAATTTAGAAGTTTTCTGAGAATGTGGAGGGGATTTGATTCTGTCTAGGAAAAGAAAAATATAAGGAAGTGTTAGAGGGCATGTAATATAAATGGTGATGCGCTTAAAAAGGAGTGACTATTGGTCTTGAAGATATCTGCTGCTTTTTCATGTGAATATTTTTCCCACAGCTAACACTCTTTAGTCACCTTACAAACCCAAAGGAATAAATTTGGGCGAAGTTTTGGGAATAGGTTTGTTTTTTGTTTGCTTGCAACTTTGTTCTTTTTATTTGACAGTATTGTACGCTATACGTATCTAAGCCTCTTTCATAATTATCTATCTTTGGTGAAGAAACATGCCTTACATATTGAAATATGCCAATTTCACTGAGCTCTAACTCAGAGGGAGTCATCTCACAACATTGTTTCTTTGCTCCCATGTAACCAACTTCCTCTGCTTGAGATCTTTGAGTTTTGTTACAGTTCACATCCTTGTCATTTTCTAAGACAAAAAAAAAAATAAAGCAAGTGATAGCATTCCTTCTATTAATTGCAAATTTATACATGATGCTTATAATGTATACTATAAATTTAAAATGTAACTAAAATTTTAAATTTATATTTAGCAATACTTGTGTGTAGATATTATTTTTGCAGGTTTTTATCAGATGTTCTTATTGTACACCTAATCTTATGCATGTACTTTATGCATATAAATCATGCACATTATATATGACCTATATGTATAGATTGAATTTCATACTTTTTAAAGCAATGTAATACACAGTTTAAATTAATTATTATAAAACATAAGTTCCATAAGTAGATTGAGAGAGTTGTTACCAATAGGCAGAGATGATATACTAATATATAATTTTAATTCTAAATTCTAAATTTTGTTTTATTTTACTACTTTTTCTTTCTACCTAAGGGAATTCTTAGTTATTGGTTTGGAATTTTTGGCATTGGCAACATGGATCTGATATTTTATTTTTTAGCTGATATTTATTTTCATGAAGAACATTTTCTTTTGGTGAACAAATATAAATAGATACATTGAATAAATGATATGAAAAATTAGTTCCTTTTTCTATATGGCAAAGGATCTATTTTAACTTTTTGTCTATTGGGTACATATGTGTAGTTTTAGAGAGTTAAAAATATTATTGCTATTTCTCATTTCCTAAATTCTCTGATTTTCTTAAATTGAATCATCAAGGAAAATTAAGTATAAACTATGTGTTAATGAATTCTCAATTTCTTAACAGGCTAATAAAATAAAAGCTAATTTTCCCAGAAAAATTATTGCACTACTTAACATGTTACTTAGAAACAAATTCTCAAATTACATTTTTAATTGTGCAATATTTTTATAAGTATTTAGCAGTTATATAACATAATCTCCAAACTATCTTAAATTATCATTTTAAGTTGCATAATTGGAAATAATTTACATAGAAATTTGAAGCTAAAACAACTGAACATTTGATTTAAAGCATTCATTTCCTTATGTAATATTCAAAAATGTTTTAAAATTTTTAGAATTCAGCAATTAATTTGGGAGAATATCAAGACATAAGTTTTTGATTGGAAATGTTTTGATATTACCATATAAAATGACAAATATTCCATCAGCCAGTGTCAGTAATTCTATACTTATACAGGGGTCATTAACAAATAAACCTGAGTAGATGATACACTTTTTGTAATAGTGATATAGAAATATATCTACTCAAGGGCAAAAAACTGCAATCTATTTTAACCTGTATTCTACTTAGTAAAGATCCCTTTCTTTCACCTGATTTTCTCCAAATTCTGTGCTGTGGATGGTAGGTGGTCTTCCTGTTTTCCGAACTTTGTTTTCTAGTTAAGTGAAAATGTATTGCATTGTATATTTTTATTTAGGATGTAGAATAATATTAGTTATAAATTATAGGTTATATTGTTTTCCATGAATGTGTGTATGTGTGTGTGTGTGTGTGTTTGTGTAGATATGGTCTGAGAATATGCTGAAATAATTAGATTTAAACTTTTTTGGGTTATAGAAATCTGAACACCTCTGTGTCATTCTTCCTAAAGCCCAGATGAATCACAATGTATGTTACAACCACTTTGGAATGAAATGTATTCTACCTGATGCTTTCAGTATTTACATTGTGAAACTTAATGATCTGTTGTTGTGTCGCAATTTTTTATTCTCCTCTGTTCTTACTGGAAGATTCTACTCTGTACTTTTAGTAGTTTTCCCTTAACTTTGTCACTTAGAAATATAAGAATTTCTGTTTCTACTCTAATCATTTCTTCATAAATTTAAAAAATAACCTATTTGCTTAACTTTTATTTTTTTATTCCCAGCCTATATCTCATTCATGAATTTTTGCTTTTAAATAAAAAATTTGACACATTAAATTCTACAAAGTAATGTGATTCACTATTTTTTCATAAGCATATACCATGTATTGATCATCTCCAATCACCCTTCTGTTCCTATTTCTACTCCCTTTCTCTAGCACTCTTTCAGTTTCCTAGCAGTTTCTTTTTTACTTTCAGGTAGACTTTTTTTTAAAAAATTTAGTTTCTATATATAAGAGAAAACAAGTGAGAATTGTCTTTCTATATCAAGCTTATTTGTTTAACATGCTGTCCTCTAGTTCTATTAATTTGAGTGCAAATGATAGGATTTCATTCTTCTTTTTGGTTGAACACTGTTCCATTGTGTTCTTTCTGAGTTATAGTTGTGTTTCCTGATATCAAACTTTGGACACAGAGGGCCTTAATATTAATATTTATTACAATCTGAGTACTGTGGCTCACACTTGTAATTCCAATGCTTTTGGAAGCTTAAGGAGGAGAATTGCAAGTTTAAGGGCAATTTAGCAACACTGTGTCAAAATAAAATATAAAATAAAATAAAATAAAATAAAATAAAACAAAATAAGTAAAGAAGGCTAGGGATATAAATCAGAGTGAAGTCCATCAGTTTAAACTCCAGTAATGAAAAATGAGAGAGAGAGAGAGAGAGAGAGAAAGAGAGAGAGAGAGAGAGAGAGATCTTATTGTAATAGCTAGTGCAACAGTGAAGTTGAATCAGTTAACATATTATTTAAGCTAATAAGAATTACCTGTATTATATGAACACTTGTATACACACTTGGGACCTATAAGAAAGCAAGAAAATGGAGTTCTTGTGAGATAAATGTACAAACAATGAGGGATATTTTTATAGAAATACAACATAACTAGGACAGTCTTCATGTGGGAGGTAAACACAAGTCTAATTAAAATGCAAAATGAGGAGTCTGTAATAAAGTAGTACATCACTCTGGGGATATAGTTGGGAAGCTCTGTTACTACGTGGAACAGAAAGATTCTATTGACTAGAACACTCTCTTAAATTTCATCCCCCATAAAGTTAATGTTGTGTGGGTAAGTCAAAGTCCATTCTTCAATTCCACACTTAATAATAGCTTAATACAGAGAGACAATATATTTATCATAAACAGCCAGATACATGATAGTTTTTACTAATTATGTTTTCTAGGTTTCAATTAACATTGAAAAACATGCTTTAGGACAAAAATAAGCTGTTACTTATGCTTTGGGGTCAACAAAGATAGACATGCCCGTGGTCCTAAATTAGTGCTCCTCAAATGGTAATGTATGCATTTGGATTTGCCAAAACGTGATTTTGATTAAATATGTCTACAGTAGAATCTGAGATTCTGCTTTCCAAATAGCTGACCATGACAGTACTGGTATTATATCTACACTGAAAATCTAGACACTGCACCATTTCTACTGAACATAAGTAAGTGACTCTGGGAGAAGCTAGCATAATGTCAAAGACTAAAGTTATTAAAAGGCAAAACTTTTTTATTTTGCAGTTTTGAGTGCATTGGATTTTATTGAAGCATCAGAGTATTTCTGACTTTCAAGTAAATGTATAACTGATGAGAAAGACAAATGTAATGTTTGTGGTAAGTTGTTTCCAAAACTATTTGTGGGGCTGCTATTTCCACATAAGTTTTGTTTTTGTTCCAAATACGGCACCAACTAACTTGAATGAAACACTCACATTTAATGAAATATCTTATAAAACACCATAAAGGGAGTGTTTAGCATCCAGAAACTGGAAACTTTTTCATGTCATTCTTTAACTATCAAATCATGGACAACTTTTCATAGAAGAATCTAGTTTGGGGCTCCTTGGAGAACCGTTTGTTCAATAAGGAGAGAAATCTGTGGTATTGAGAAGATGGTACACTTTTTGACTCCTATGTAAGAGAGAATTTTAGATGCTCTGTCGGGATCTAGTCATATAGTCTTAGGTTTTTCCAAACTCTAAGAACTATTTGCAATCATTTGGGACTCATCCAAAGGAATTATAACTTTTTTCCTGGAAACAATAAAGTATTTTATGTTTTGAGATTTTTTTCATAATAGGAAAATCTAGTTCTGGCTTTTAATTTTGTAGAGAAGGCACTGATGTCTGTGCAGAAGTGAGTAATCCTTATGATTTTAAGATAGAAAAAAATAAATATAGAGAGCATATATGAACAATTATAAACTTTGTAAAATTTTTATAACCACCATAATTTTAATAATCTAACTTTTCAATTGGACATTGAGTTCATTTATTTTGTTATAATATTGTTATAACTTTTCCTTTAAATGTATCTTATAGATGACTGGTATTATACTCAATGATTTAAATGCACATAATTAATTATAGCTCATCTAAATTGATGGATATTTAATTAAGGAAAAAAAATGCTGGCATAGAAATCTGGAATTACTGCAAACTGCATTTAGCTTCTTCCTATTCGTTCTGAAATTTTAAAATTTCCTTTATATCCAAAGGTCCATTGAAGTCCCAAGATATCATCAATTGGACTAACAGTTTAGAATGAATGTTGAAATGCATTCTATTTTGGTAATTGCTTGGTTCTATAGATCCATTGTGATTTGCATATAAAATCTCAACACAGTGACAACAATTAGAATGTGGAAAAAAAAAAAAAGGTAGGCTGGGCTCTTCTCAACAGTGAGGACTTCCAAGTAAGGAGACCCTGGCACAGCCTGCCTGTGTGGACAAATAGCTTGGGTAATGTTGCACTTCATTCCTGTAGGATGCTTTTTATGCCATCTACTCTAAATATTAATGAGACTTGAAACTCAAAAAATTAAAGTAGTAGTAATAGCAATAAAATTAGATTCCAAGTATCAAGACAAGCAGGACAGTTACAGACTAAGAAGAACAGAGTCATTTGGTGATGACAGGTAGCAACCAGCGTAACAACAAAAAATGCCAGTTAGTAGATTCAAAGTCAGGAAACACCCATGTACTGTAGTTATTTTAGAGCTAGAACACTTGAAAGTAAGATTTCCCAAATAAACCATTAAGTAAATAAATTGAAGAAATAATTACTGTCGAGACTAGAATTTTTAGCCTAAAATATCAAGTAAAATGTTGCAAAGCACACAAGAAAGATAATTTGATAACTGATGGAAATGAAACACAATAGGAGAGTCTTTAATATGAAGAGGCAATTCACAGAGGAATCACTGCAAATGATCAATGAACATATGAAAAGACACTCAAAATAATTAGTAGTCAAAAGTGAAAATTAAAGTAACTTTGGACAAACATTTTATATGTGTAAGATAAGATACTTTTATATATGAGATCATGCATTTTACAAATGAAAAGTTAAAAAAAAGTTTATATATATATATATATATATATATATATATATATATATATATCTGTAACAGAAAAGGGAAAGCAATTTTTTTTTTGTGGCACCAGGGATTGAACTCACAACCCCGCATCTGCCAGAAAGGTGCTTAAGCCAATGACCCAAATTCCCAGCCCTAGCTGTTTGAGGCAGGGTCGCACTATGTAGCTCAGGCCGGCCTTGCGCTCGCATTGTAGCCCAAGCCAGCCTCGAACTCACATTGTAGCCCAAGCCAGCTCCTCCTACCTCAGCCTCCAGAGTGCTGGGATTAAAGGCGTGTGCCACCATGCCCAGCTAGCAATTTTTTTTAAATGATAAATTATATTAAAATATAAAAATATAGAGGATCTCTGAGTCATCATTCCCCATCTGAAAAATCATTCTTATAGGAATTAACTGACCTTTGAAACATATTGGCTTATATAATATTTTGTCCATTCTGAAGTATATACTGAGTTACTTTCCTGGTACATGCTCCAGGGATTACAATATAATAATATCTGTATGACCTCAGATAGATAATAGCATCCGTTCCATACATACCTTTTGGGTTTTGGTGTTGTATTTCTATTTTTTCATTGGCACATGTTTGTATTACATAATGCTTACATTCCTTGTGTGGAGTTTTATATATGGATAACATATTTTAATGCCTTTTTCATATCCTTTTTCTCCCTTCCTTCCCCTTCCCCATTTCATTTGAGAAAGATCTATCTCCCTAATTTCTACTATCTATTTTTTTATTTTTGCTCTTTATAATTTAAGGTTAGGTGTCTGGTTTATGTCAGCGGTATGGTCTCAAGATGCATCAGTTTTCCTACAAATGACTCGAACTTATCTTTATTTATGGCAGAATAGTGTTTCTTTTTGTGTGAATACCATCTTTTTTGTCTATTCATCTGTTAATGGACATATAAGCTGCTTCCAAAATTTAGCCATTATAAACTGTGCTGCTATAAACCTGGATTTGCATGCATCACTTCAATAAGGTGTCTGTAAGTCTTTCCTGCAGACACCTAGATGAGGAACAGGTGTGTCAAATAAAATTTCTAGTTTTAGTTGTTTGTTTTGAGGAATCTCTATTTGCTGTCCATAGTGGCTCTGTAATTTTACACTCTCTTATCAAGAATGTAGAAGGGTTTCTTCTCCCCAACTCCCAGCTGCAACCTCACCAGCACTTCGTTATTATTTGATTACTTAATGATAACATTTTATCTGAAGTAAGGTGGAATCTCAGTATTGTTTTTGTTTGCATTTCTCTAATGGCTGCTGATGTTAAGCATTTCTTCATGTGTTTATTAGCAATCTACACTTCTTACATGAAGTGCCTATTCAATTCACTTACTCATTTTTATTGGGTTTTTTCTTTGAGGAGTCTAATTTTTCTGAATTCTTTGTATATTCTAGAAATTATCCTATTTTCTAAGAAAAGCTGGCAATGTTTCTCCTATTCTGTACATTATTTTTCACTCTGTTTGTTTCTTTTGCTGTACAAAATCTTTTCAATTTGATATGATCCCATTTGTTAATTCTTATACTATTTCCTGTGTGACCTGGGTTCTTTCCAGAATGTCTTTGCCTATGCTTATGACTTAAAGTATTGCCTATTTTATCTTCCACCAGGTTAAGTGTTTCTTAATACTTAGTTCTTCAATCCATTTTGATTTCAGTTTAGTACATGATGAGAAATTAGGGTCTAGATTTCATGTTCTGCATGTGGATAACCAATTTTCCCAACATCATTTATTAAAGTGGTCATTGTTCTTCCGGTGTGTGTTTTTGGCCACTTTGTCAAATATCAAATAGTCGTAATTGCTTGGTGTTGTTTCTGCATCCTCTAGTCTGTTCCACTGAACCTATACCATACTGTGAAAAATGAAATCAGAGAGTGTATCATGAAATTGAAACGCATTCCTGGAGAGGCAGAACTAATATAGTCAAAATGACGATACTTTCAAAATCAATCCCCAGATTTAATACAATCCTAATCAAAACACCAGCAACATTCTTCACAATACTGGAGGAAACAATTCTAAAACTCAGTTAGACCCCCCCAAAAAAAACCCCAAAATATCAATAGCAATCCTGAATAAGAAAAGTAAAGTGGGAGTCATCACAATCCTGCACTGGAATTTATATTCTACAGCTACAGTGATAAAAAAAAAATGACTAGATATTTCTTGCACATAAACAGATGAGAGGGTCATATACATTTCTTTGTGTTATTGTCACTAATATTTTATGCATACTATATATTTTGTATATGTATACATAATACATATTTATACTTTTTATTCTTTGTATGTAATAAACTTTATTTATAGGTTGCATATTACATACTTAGATGATTACAAGTTCAACAGTAGCTTTTTTGTTGTTGCTGTTTGTGTGTGTGTGTGTGTGTGTGTGTGTGTGTGTTTTGAGAGCACTTCTCTCTGTGTAGTTCAGGCTGCTTTGAACTTGCTATGTACCCCAGACTAGCCTTGAACACACAGCGGTCCTCTCCTTACCCTCTCAAGCGCTGGAATTATAGGCATGCACCACCACCCCTGGCCTCAATGATTGTTTCGTAATTATTTTTACATTGTTGTCTTAAAACTGCTTAAGATCCTTTTAATTACTTACCTTGCGATCAATACCAGTATTCTTTCTATCATATGGTTTTGTTAATTTATAGCATCACTTCTTTTTATCCTGAATAACTAACTGTGTTCATTACTTTGTGCAAGACACAGCTGCTAACAACAAATTTTTAAAAATAGAAGTATTTGTTTATCTAAAAGGGTGTGTGTATGTGTGTGTGTGTGCGCATGAATGTGTATTTTTGGTACTGGATATTAAACACAAGGTCTTCATACTCACCTACAGCCCAAGTCCCTTTTTATTATTATTTTGAGACAGGATCTTATAAAGTTGCCCAGGCTGACATTGAACATGTGATTATCTTGCTCAGCCTCCTGGAGTGTCATGATTACAGGTATGTACCAGTACAACCAACTTTGCTCTCATTTTTGAATGGTAAATGTGTTGAACATAAAATTATTATCTTTTTTCTTTTGCATTGTAGATATATCAACCTACGACCCTCTGTTTCCCATTATTTCTGTCAAGAAGTCAATTTTTGCCCTTAGTCCATTTTATATTGCTTTAAGACGGTAAGACACACTTGAGAGGTTATGACAATTCTAAAGGCTAAGTCCAAGAAAAAGGGGCCTTTTTACTGCATCTTAACATGATAGGAGGCACCACACAGGTGAAAGTAATAAAAGGGGGGCTGAATTTCCCCTCTTACAACCCACCCACTCTTACAGTGAATGCACTCTGCTGTAATAAAAAGATTAAGACATTTGAGAATACTGAGCCCTCAAATTTGAAACCTCTTCAGCATTCCACCACTCTACACTGCTGCACTGGAGACAGAGGTTCCAAAGTATGAACCTAGCTGGGTACATTTAAACCAATATAAATTCTCTTGTGCGTGATGATATATTCTTCTCTTGATACACTCAAATACATTTCTCTTTGTTTGACAGTGATCTGACTGGTGTGACTATCTTTTTGTTTATTATACTGGGAGTTTCCTGAACTTCTTGAACTTATACATTAAAGGTTTTATCAAGTTTTAAAAATTGTTCCACAAATACATATTTCCACATCTTTTGGTCTTCCTTCCCTCACTCTGAAAAACTCAGGAAAATGTCCACTGACTTTCATGACATTAGTCTAGATATCCCTGCTTGTGTGCTCAATTTACTTCAATTCAATAGCTTTTGCAATTTTTATTGGTGTAATTTCAAGTTTATCGATTCTTGGTAATTCAGATCTACCATTTAGGCATATTAATTGAACATCTTATTTTAGTTTTTGAGCTCTACTTCCAGAATATCCAAGTTGATCCTTTCTTATATTTTCTATCTCTTTATTGATGTTTTATATTGAATGAGTCACTGTTCTCTCCTTTAGTTGCTAACTTAATTTCCCTTAGTGTTTTCAGCATATTTATAACAATTCTTGAAAATTTTTGTCTGTTAAAAGTAGTTGAGATTTGCTATCAAATTTTTGGTATATGAGTCATATTTTGTTGTTTCCATAGTTATTATTTTTTTAAATTTAAAACTCTGTTTTTTAAATAATACTTTGCGACACTCCTATATTCCATCCCTTATTTCCACATACATGTAAATGCTTACTATTTTTGATTATTTTTCTTTGGATAATGGCTTGCCTGGACAGTAACTGTGGAGTGAGTTCTTTTTGCAGTCTTCAACCCTTTTTGCTTCTGCTCGGATATTGTTTAAGTACTTGGATTTACTTTTAAACCTGTTATTTTAGCAGTTATTTTTGTGTCATTATACCATAATGATTTTCCAATATGGTTAAGAGTTTATAAATTACACACATTTGCACTCTTAGATAATGAGTTTCTTCATGTTTGTTGGGGAATGGTTCAAAGTTCAGACAACTTGCAAGTCTCCCTTTGTTTCCTTTTTGTGTAACAAAGCATCACATTTAGCCAGGGATGATCAGGTTGTTAGGGTCATCTTTAGTGAGTATGAACTTTGTACATGCTCACATTCTTATGCAACTAGTCTGGATTTTTAGCAGAACTTTGTTTACATGATACCCTGGATCTCTTTTAAATTTCAAGCTCCCTTGAAATTTTCTTGCTGGCCACTGACTCTGTCATGATCCCAGATGGGCTCAAGTCAAGCTTTCTTTCACTTCAGTAGCTTAAATTATTGCTATTTTCATCAATCCTCTGTACATAAGCTGTACATGATTTACTCCAAAAAAAGGCATTCCATTTCAGCAGGGCAAAAAAGGATCATTCTCTGAGTTCTGCCCTGTCCTATGCTTCTGTGTAGAACTTCTTTGCCAAAAGTGAAAGGCAAGAATAGACATGGGTCGGTTCTGGGTTAATATGTCACCACCACCACTCACTCTCCTGGAGTACAGATCTCTTGATTCATTGTATGCCTTTTATCAATATCCAAAGTTTTTAAATTGTTGTTTTGACAAGTTTGCCAAACTTGATATTTGCTTTTTATTTAACAGAATTTATCAAGCTTTCAATTTCCAGTCCTGCTGGTAGTCTTTTAGTATTACTCAATTAATAGATCAGAGATGCACAATCAAATGTGACATACCATGCCTCTAAGATCCAAACAGACCCATAAAGTGAGGTTTTATGGGTCTTTTGGTGGAAGGAAAGTTGGAGTTTTAAACTTCATTCAAAAACTTATTCTTCACTCTGTAGTATGTATTTTTAAATGGTTCATACTATTGAACTCTTAAATATTTCAGTGAGTTGGTGAATGACACAGTCTGGTGGTGGTGAGTGATCAAGTCTTTTAATTCTCTGACTAATACATCTTATGATACTTCATGAATTTTGATCAACTTTTAACATAATTGATTCGCACTTTATTCTGTGGTATGTCAAAGTAATAAAATCTCTAAATCTGTTTCATGATAGGAATTAAAATAACTAACATGGATCTGAGGCAAGACAGAAGGTCTACTTTTCCTTCTCTAGATAAAAGTGAGTGAGTGACTTCTTGTAAATTGTGCAAAATGGTGTAAAAATGTTTCCATCAGTTCAGAAGTTGTGCATCAGGTGGATGGAACTGTATTGATTTGCTCTGGAAATAGTTCCACATCTGGAACAAGAAATACAGCAGGAGTCATTACTTGATTTTTTTTT
>RJWM01018152.1:0-41236 GCA_004363535.1 Dasyprocta punctata | reverse complement strand
TAGAGCAGGGGCTGGGGATATAGTTCAGCAGCACAAGCTCCTGCCTGGCAAGTATGAGGTTGTGAGTTTGATTCTTGGTACACTCCCTCCAAAAAAGAAGACGCTATATAGAGGAATAAATTATTTTCTCCCCCACAACATACAGAAGGAGGCAAGCTTGCCACCACCTTGATTTTAACCCAGGGAGAATAACTGAATTCTGACTTCTGAAATTATAAGTTAACTTGTACGTGCTGGTTTAAACCTCAAGGTTTGTAGAGATTTTGTATAGCAACTACAGAAAAGAAATACATTCACATCTTGCTACTCAACTGGTTTGAAACTTGCTGAATTTGATACTGAAGACATCATGTGAAAATTTTGTGCTAGTGCTGTTGTTTGGGGTACTGGATTCTCTCGCAAACTAGAATTTGTTGGTGCCAATTACCTTGATCTCCCCACCCTTTTCCAGCCAAAACACTTTGCTGGTGTTCATTGAGTTCAGAATTTTTCATGCCTCCCTAAACCAATTAGTGGTAAGTACTATACTAAGTACCAATATAGAGATTTTAGTTTTATTGTTATTGCTTTCATTCTAAAAATGTCACATAACATTTCCTGTCTTCCCTAGTAGTTTGATATTTCAACTTATTTTACATAGTTAAAAGGTTTTAGCAATTGTCATTCCAAATACTCTCACATGACAACTTAATAACATACTAGGGAAACTTTAGTTCTCAGGTGCTATAAGCTGCACACATCTTATGATGGCATGAAGAACAGAAGAAATGCCTCACCACTCGGTCAAAGGTGCATACATTTCCTGAGATTTTATCATTCAAACCAGGAAAAGAAAACTGAATGCAGATATACTAGGCTACCTTTTCATGAAGACGTAAAGATAGCTTAATGTTGTAGAATCAATGTTCTTCATTTTCTCAAGAAAGACATGAAACGAAAAGGTATGGGCCTTAGGGGGTTTGATGTTTGTTATTGTTAAGGACACCTATGTGATAAGATGGCCCTCCACAAGGATGAATTCTGTGTCTGCAAGAAACTGTAGATCTGAACACGTTCCAAAACGATGTTTGAAAATGTGGCTTAGAAAACAAGCTGCCTCTTTCAGGCTGGGAGGCTGTGCTGTGGCCTCTGCCGCTGTCACCTTTCCTATCGGAGACTGCGAAAGGAAAGGCAGTCATCCTACCTCTACCTTTCTTCTGCTGCTCCTGCCCCTTGGCAACACCCAGGGAGCCAACTGGTGCCTCACTGGGATGCACTGCCTAGATTTGCTTCCCTAAAGTTCAAAGGAAGGGGGCAGGGCACAGTGCCTGCCTGGCAAGTGCAAGATCCTGAGTTTGATTCCCAGTACCAACGATACAAAAAACTTTTTTTTAAATTACAAAGAAAAAAAATTTCAAAGGAAGATACAAGTAACAAATTGGCAGCTAATAGACAAAAGATAGTTCATTCTTCAATAGTCAAAAGAAGTTGCATTATTTATGGACAACTGAAAGTGATACCTGAATCAGTTCCATAAATTCTATTAACTCCTTGTGTTTGCCGTGCTTCTAAATAATTCATAAGATTAGTGAAATGAAAATTGGGGAAAAAAGCATTGCTCCACTGCTATTACAAATTTTTTGAAGAAAAATTTAATTCACAAAGAAATATTGATTAAATATTATAGAATTTGGGATTCAAATATAAATTATTTTCTGATTAAAAATAACTCATTTTTAAAAGCTTATGATGCCATGGAAGATTTACTGGCATTACTGAGTCATATAAAAAAAAGTTAAAATCACTGCTTTTATCATCTGACAGGTATTTTGACCAGAAAACTGATTTTTGCTAAAACAATGAGAACTTCATAAATCACCTTGACTTGCCCACTAACTGGTCTCTGCCAACCACACCCACCAGGCTGGTGCCAGCAGCTGAGATACAGGTAGTATTTCTGGCAGGCTCTCTGATATCACTAAATGATGGGATGAATGCAACTTCATTGTTTTACTTCCCATATTCAGAAAATTTTGTCTTATAAGACAGCATACAGAATATTATTACACGATTTTTTTTCATTTCAACCTTAATTTCAATATTTTGTAATACTTCCTTAAAGAATGGATCCTTATAAAACCCAACTGATCAAAAGATAATTTTTAAAGTGAGTACTTGTTTTTCACTTGACAACAAAATATCACATTGAAAGACAGAAGTCAATTCACATTTTTGTTTCTTAATATTTACATGGATATTATGTTTTAGAACTATTTGATTATGATAGGTAACATACATTATTAATGATACAATTGTAGATTAAGATTCGTACTCATACTCATTCTTTGTTGGCATCAGTTATTGCATTAACCTCCTAAAAGAAAGTTTGAATGTTGTATGAACATGTCTTGAAATTAGAAAAGTTCTGACAAGCCATACTTCATATGACTTTGTAAATAAGAAAGTGTAAGAGCATAAATTATAAACTACAAAGGATTTTTCTATGGGTCATTGAATGAGGACGTGTGATTAGGACTAAGCAATTTTTATTTTCTTTATAATTCTGGAATTACAGATTATTAAAAATAATTAACAGATAACTATGCTAGTTTTTCATAGCGATAACCAGTTGTCTTCAAAAGACAATTTAAATGTTAAAAGGTTAGTGCTTTCTCAGTCTCCAATTAGCCCATGGTCATAGCAGAGGGGTCTGGCGGAGGAAAGTTGCTCAGTTTATGGCCTTCAGGAAGCAGGCATCAGTGGACGAGCCTGGAAGGAAGGGACTGAACCACTTGTAAACGTTTCTCTTACTGGTCATTTTGACATTAGAGGAGAGCCAGGGGTCACACAGCACCAGATCTGGACAGTAAGTCGATGAGGCCAGAGTGTGAGTCTTCTATGAACCTACTCTTCTGGCAGAAAGCTGGATATGACACTGAGCAGCAGCATTTGCCCCATTGTTTATCACACTTCACGAAGACATGAGGACAGAATTGCTTCAGGAAGTGATGGTAACTATAGGGTAAGAGTGCTTAAAGGGAAGGAAAGAAGTTCTGAGGGGGATTAACGACAGTGTGGAGGTGTGGTTGTGCACACCTGTAATCGCAGCACTTGGGAGGCTGAGGTAGGAGGATCACTGTGAGTTCGAGGCCAGCCTGAACTATATAGTGAGTTTAAGGCCAGCCTGCACTACTTAGCAAGGCATTGTCTCAATAAATAATGAGTAAATAAACAAATAAAGAAAGAAATGTGTCTTTTACTGTAATGCATTTTAACAACTTAAACATTCACTTTTTATATATCTTGATAATTACATAGAGTCTAGTAGAAGACATTAAAAATTATTCCTATCGAAACAAGGTAATGTCTTCTAACTCTCAAAACCCTTCTAAAATAAAAGTGAAAAACTGCACAAACAATAATAAAAACAAATGTTCATGAGCAATAGGAGCAGAAACATAGTAAACAGAGATTTCAGCAAATATTTGGAAGACAGTAAACTAATAAAAGTGGTACAATTTTTAGAAAGATACCTGAAGGGCATTCACAGACCAGTGCTGAGGAAAAGCAAGCTGATAAACCTTCCAGAAGCGCTGAGTTGTAAGAAAAGTGGATACGAGCTGGGAGGATGAAAGTGGGAGTGTTGATGGCAGACTTTTATATAAACCTGTCAGACTTCTGCATCCCTTCTAGAGATTTGTCCCTGAAACTTGAGAAAACAATAAAAATTAAGTTGTTCAACAGTGTAAAATATTTACTTTCCGTGTACGCTAGATTGCAAATCAATTGAAAAGTGGCAACCCAAGAAAATGGTAAGTTAATAATTTAGCAAACAACAAATGTAACAAAGAAATGTGGCCAAGAAGATATTCAGATAACAATTTTGCAGCATTCCCAAAAACAAAACCAGTCTAAATGTGACTAAGACGGTAGAGTGCTTTAGGTACAAAGTCTCCAAGGGAAAAATGACTTTGCTATCTTGTCTTCTATGTTTTAGTGCATGAAGAGAAAAGCATAAGTAGCTGCATGACAAATCATATGTGATCCAGGTAAGTAGAAATTATATAAGCTAAGAAAGAAAATTTAATATAAAAAATGAACAAATAAAGAAACTATGCTATACACTTCACTCTGCCTTGAATAGCATTTACATGAGCACAGTAGAAGTGTTCATTGCGATTTAATTAAGCTATCTAAGATATGAGACAAAATATAAACAGAATTTGATTCTAAATTGAAACAATGGAATATTTTTAGAAAGAATCGTTTTAAGTGATTGCATATTTTCCACAGGCACATGTGCATAGGAGTCTCGAATAGTAAACACTACTGTCTGCACACCAAACACTGAAGCAATAGCTAGTAAGTGCCAACTTGACACTATTCCAGAGGACTAATGATGGTATATTTATTGCCTGAAAGAGAAATACAGATGCTTCCTATCTTTCAAATTAGGTGTAAATCTGTGAATAGTAGTAAATAAATCCTGTGATTTGGAAATGCCAAAACAACTTCATTGAATGTTGTCTTACAGGGTTGCTGTGTGTACGAGTTTGGTGTTAGGGACAGAGGACAGACAGCAGGTTCTTACTAGCTAGCATTCGTACGTGTGTAATATAAAGGTGTATAAAAGAATGTGTTTCCCCCTCTGGCATGTATGCATCTGTCTTATCCACAGCCAAACTGCGACATTGGACAGAGTAGCAAATATCCAAGAAAATACTCAGAGATGGCTTCCTAGAGATTGAGTTTGTTAGGACTTGCTGAAAGGGAAAGGCCCATGAGCATACAGGTCCAACAACAGTGCTACTCGGAAGGTCTAATAGTGATAAGCTGCAGGCTTTTTTTCCAGAAAGTCTAACGGTAATGGGCTGAAAAAGTAGCATTTCTGTGCTTACTAATGTTTACCAAAGTGGCCACGTTAACTAATAGCACTTATCCTTTCCATGGTGATCTTATGTACCTGGTTATCATAAAGATGTGTGACATTTTATAGATTAAACTGCATAAACAGCAACATCTTGGCTCCATTTAAGTTCAGAATTTAGGACTGGCTGATTTAGCATGCACGCATGCAAAGGAGCAGTTTTTATAGACTATACTAGTTTATCATTTCTCCATGTGCTACCTATAATACTTATCTGACCAGTTTTATCAGGGCATACTTATAATACACCTTTAGTTTACAAGTGTTGGGAACGCAAATGGCATCTCAAGGACTTAGTGACAAATGGTCTGGTTTTTCTCAGGAATGATACAAAATCTTATAAAGTATTAAAACATGTGTGTGTTGATAGCCATGCTTAGCAGCTTGCAGATCTAATCCTGGTCACTGGATCCAACCACATGGTATTATGAACGTAGTGGACTAGGATGCTATTGCACAGAATTGAAAGCCAATCAAAGTCCTTTGTTTCTAGCTAATGATTGATGCATATATGGCATAATGATCAGCTAAAGGTAATTAAGCTTTTATCATTTCTTTGTGTTTAGAATATTCAGAATCCCTTCTTTATTTTGTTGAATAAAAAAATATGAGATGTATACATAATTGCACACTACTGGCCACAAAAAGAAATATTTTCTTATACAGATCAAGTAAAAATTTAGCAGACTACCAGTGTGTGGTCCTAGGGGCATGATTATTATTATTATTATACAAAAGACCTCCCTGGGTGAATCCTGGCTTCCATAGCCATTAGAGAAACCATAGCATCCTTGTGTCTGGGTAGTAAGTGCCATAGTTCACTTTTACCCAGGGACAAACCCATCATCCTCAGTGAATTCACGGGCTACATTTTTAATAAGGAATAGCAACCATCCTTGCCCCACGTGTTTCTCAACATTCTTCTCTTCACTGTTCAGATGTTTTTCCATTATTTATTGAATTGTTTATCTTTTTGTTCAGCTCAGTAGATATTCTTTGCACCTTCTGAATGTGGTTGTCACTTATACTTTTGCAGATAATTCCTCTCAATTTGTTGCTTGGCTTATTTTCATTTTCTTGACTGTCTTTTGCTGAGCAGAAATTTTTAACTTTTATGACATGCAAATGATTGTTTTTCAGTTTTCATATCTATTTACTTTTCAACTATGTTAATAAATTACTATCTATTTTAAGCTATTCTTCTAGAAGCTTTAATTATTTGCTTTAATTCTTAAATTAGATTAACTTTTATATATGGAATAAGGTAAAGGTCAGATTGCATTTTTTCTATAGAAATTACCAGTTGTCCCATTATTATTTGCAGATACAAACTATTTTCTTCATGGAATTAACATGGTTGTTTTGTTTAAAACCAATTAACTACGTATCTATCAGAGTTGTACTTTTTAAAATTCATCCATCGTACGCAAATATGTGCCTCAGAATAATTGTTTGTGACATATTGTTTTGACTATCACTTATGTAAACTCCTAAAATCAGCTGGCATAATTTCTCCAATTCGATCTTTTCCTTTCATGATTATTTCAGTCTTCAAGAACATTCTAATTTCCATAAATAGTTAGCTTTTCAATTTTACAAAAATGCTTGTTGCAATTTCCATTGAAATCGCACTATGCCTATAAATTATTTCGCAGAGAATTGTGAACTTCATTCACCATATTGTGTCTACTAAAGCAGGATTATGGTATGTTTATTCATTTTTAACTTTGAGAATTGTGAACATTGTCATATAATGTCCACTAACTCAAAATTATGGCAAGTTTATTTATTTACAATTTTGAAAACCTTTTATTGGCAATGTTGTTTAGTGTTGCTTAAAGTTTAGTGTGTGAGTATGTGTTTTCTAATTTTGAACGAGAAATGAGAAATGGAAGTTTGAGTGTACCTTGTAACCTACCTTATCCTGTAGGCAAAGCTGTCTCTAATTGCAGTGAGAGCTCTTTCATGAAAAATTTTAAGGGAATTTAAAGTCACCAAATCAACCTCCCCTCACATTAGTGCAGAAAGGAAGTCTAAAAATGTAAAAGTGCTTTGTCATGTATTATTAACTGAGTTCATGTGAAAGCTGGGACATATTTACTCTCTATTCTGCTATCTTTCTACTGCAATCTGCCACATCCTATTAATGCAGTGTAACTGCTTGAAAGGAAAAACCTTAAAAAGGATTTTAACCTAGTAAGACCTGAAGAGCTTTTTCCCTACTTCTTCAACCAGCATCAAGTTATTTAGTTCTTAATATGTTGTTTAATATCAGTGTCTAGAAGTGTCCTAAAAAAAATCTCTAGCGGAAGTCATACCTTCTTATTATTGCAGTGAATATAAAAGCTGAAATCAAGTGAAGTGGAAATAAATACACCAATAATTAAAACATAGAAAATGTAATATAAAACTCTGTTAGCACACAGAAAATGTAACATAAAGATAAATTAGCTCATAATAACTAATAAGGAGTAAAAACAGTGCTAAATAGAGAAGACTCACAAATACAAGAAGCTGCGGCTTACACCGGGACTGACGGTGCAAAACCAAAAATCACACACACGTACACACACACACACAGCCACACACGGGAGAAGCTACCCCTGGACTGAGGCTCAAGGATTGCTGGAGAGTGTGGCCTGACACAGTGACAATGTTGTGGTGCTGTAGGCACCTACAGCACACAGAGAGTCACCTGCTGGGGCACCAGGGAAATTCCCTAGGAGCCTAAACACTGAGATGCTTGTAAGGCTTTCTGGGTCTGCAGGCACTCACTAAGATATGATGCACCTGAGTGCAGGGAACCCTGCTGAAGGCCAAGCACCTCCAAATGTCCCCCATGCTTACAGCAGCAGCACGTGCAGGGGAAAGGGGTAGCACAGGGCAACAGAGAAAAGACTCTCCTTGCCCTTCTTTCCAGTCCTTCCTCTGTCACAGAGTCTCAAAGCTCTACACAGGGACAACTGAAAAAGGAGAAATATTTACAAGGCCAAGTTCCAACACCACACAGTACAGTAAGTAAGGGTGAATTTGAGATGAGAGACAAGACTCAGAGAGCTAGCACCATGACTAAGTGATGTACTCTCCCTTCCATAACCACATAGGGCAGGAGCATCAAATTCCATCAAAATGACAGTCTTTAAAAAACTATGACATTTAGGGGCTGGGGATATAGCTCAGCAGCACATCGCCTGTCTGGCAAGCGTGAGGTCCTGAGTTCGATTCCTGGTACAAAAAAAATTTGAAAACAAACAAAGAAACGATGACATTTAAAAATGTTGCAAGTGTTGTATGGTTCTGGATTTGTTAGAAAAATCTACTTAAAATTTATCAATTATCTATTGAATGAACATACTTCCAAAAGAACCATAGGGTTTATAAATAGGTTTGAGTGAACATCCCATTTCTGTTCCAAAACTAAGACTCCCTTTTCAGTCCTAGTGGGATTAAATTTAAATCCTGCCAGGCGTGGTGGCACATGCCTTTAATCCCAGCACTAGGGAGGCTGAGGTAGGTGGAGCATTGTGAGTTTGAGACTAGACTGGGCTACAACGTGAGCAAGGTCAGCCTGAACTACATAATGCAATCCTGCCTGGAAAAAAAACAGGGCTGGGAGTTTGGCTCAGTGGCTTAAGCACCTGCTTGGCAGGGGCAAGGTTGTGAGTTTGATCCCCAGTACTGACAAAAAAATAAAAATAAATTTAAATCCCATCCACTCTTACTCAACAGCTTTGCTTCCTCAACGTCCTTGTTCCCTTTGAATTATTAGTTTTTACATTTTCTATAAAACTTCTTGAGATAACTGTTTTCTCTAATTCCAGTTTCTTTTCTTCTGTTATCTTTAAACCCATCCCAGTAATGTTTTCCTTTTCACAGAGGAATGTCCAATGTCCTCTAAGACTTCCACGTATCTAAATTCCATGGGAATTGTTCCTCATCTTAACTCACCCTCAAGCAAGGTGACTTAATTCACCTCTCTCTCTCTCTCTCTCTCTCTCTCTCTCTCTCTCTCTCTCTCTGTCTTTCACTATCTCTATATACACTCTTCACTTTATTTCCAGAATACCTCAGTTTTTCTGCATTCTACTTTTTCCTTCCTCCTTGCCCTTTATTTTTGAATTATTCTAAGATTCTGAGGTCCTTTTCAGTTTTATCTATTTCAATTCTTTTGTTGACTTTCTCATAGTTCTCACCTTTTCTGAGCCCTGAATCTTACTGTCTCACAAGTTTTTACCCCCATCTCATTTTTATGTCCTGACCCCTAAGGAGCTGTACACTTTTACGTTTGTAGTATCTCTATTTGCACATTACCATGATGTACCCCAAAATTAGATTGCCCGATTTGAGCTTTTGATTTTCCCACCTTAATGACTATCCTATTTCTCAGTTGCTGAGACCAAAAACATACGCTGTATTTCTTCTTTTTCTTGTATTAAACAAGTAATCTGCCAGCAAATCCTACATAGACAACTTTCAAAATACCTCCACACCCTGCCTGCAACCCTCCCCACTCACACACCCTGCCTGCTACTCACGCCAACTGTTCATATGCCTTGCTACTCCAGTCCAGGCCGATCATTATTCCAATTTGTACTTTCTCTCTTTATAATAGCGCAAATATAATATAAAATATTACACACATTATATATAATAGTGCATACTTAATATAGATGAGGACATTATATCGTATATTGTATATCATCTTTATATTTAATCATTCAAACTGTCATTTGGACTACATGGTTCCAGCAATCACCATCAAAACAACTGGGGTTTTATTCCAAAAGATATAAGAAATCAGATCATGTTTCTGCTCAGATTTTGAGGGGACTTCCTAGCTCTTTCGGAGTTTTTACTTTTGTAAAATGACCTATGTTCACAGTGTTACTTAAAACTTCAAAAACCTTTCTTTCCCTTTCATTATTATAATATCTGTTGTACATTTTGGATCTTATTACTCTTTCAGTTTTTTATTATTATTTATTTTTTACACAAGGGAGACAATACGATATTTAAAAAGTGCTCACAAGGAAAGAAGAATTGGGATAGGGGAAAGGAGAAATGGAAGAAAGGAAAAGATTATATGTATGTAGGTATATACATATAACTGTATGTATGTATATGTGTGAAAGATAGATAACCATACTACTAATCTCTGTCAGTTAATAAAAGAACAGTTTGTCCTGTCATTGTTTGATTGATCATTTTTTATGCCTAGATCTTATAATCTGAAAACTACTTGTAAGATAACGATATGCAATATATTAACTAGTGTTGATTTCTTCTTTTTTTTTTTTTTGAAATTCTGTATTATGTACTTTTTTCTGTTCTGCTTTTTAAAATAAAGAAAAAGCTTCTACAATCTGTCACAAGCCCCCAAGCTACTAGTTCATCATTTTCTAACTTGGTCTTTGTATCAATTTCCTCTTGTCATTATAGATATATTGAACCACAAACCTGTTCGCATAACATAAAACAAGTATTCCTTGATAGGTCTGGAAAGGAGAACAGAGGAATCAACTTCACTTGGCTGGAGTCAAGGTACTTGAAGAGACAGTGTCTCCTTGAGCTCTGAAGGGAAGAATTTTTTTTTCCTTTTCTGTTTCTTGGCACTACACACATTCTTAGAAAGATCAGAAGCACTTTGACAACAAAAGGTATAACATGAGTTCTGAAGCATATGATGTTACTATTTTTGCAACTATGCGATGACTTCCGACCTAGTGCATCGATATACTGTAGATAGGTAGGCATGAGATCAAGGAATCTTGCTTTGTTTCACAAAAAGGCATGAAGTTTATTTAACCAGCAACCCCAGTAGACTATTTTCCCCATGTGTTGGCTTTCACAGGAGTTTAGAAAAGGGAGGGTGAGCTTGAGAATTTTAACAGTCCCCTACCCACAGGAATCTCTATAAATGGCCCTCTCTTCTCAGATTTCAGAAACCAACCGTGAGCCTAGAGAAGCTACCATCCAATATTCCTAATATTAGGTGCTGTGAGATACTTTGTGGTTTCTCTCACCTGAATATGAGTAGCTAGACCACATTTTAAACCTCAAATACATCTTTTCTTGAATATTCTATCTTTTTAATACAGGTACTCTGACTGAAATAGCATATGATAAAAAATGAAGGGAGGAAAATTTTAATGAAAGTGAAAAACAGTGCAAACCAAGAGTCTCTTTTCAAGTGACTGAAAAAATAGATAAAAATTTCTTGTAAAAATGTTTTGTGGATAATGAAATGAGATCCTGGGCAAGCAATAAATCCCAATAGATATAATTAACTGATAATATGCAATCTCTTACAAGAAAGGTTTTAAGATTGGAAGCTCCAGGAATACTAAATCAAAGATAGATGTAATCTACTTTCACTGATGTTGTTAAACCAGCTAACTATGTACATTTATACCCGATGAGTGATCCAACTAATTATTTCAGTGTTTCACCCCAAGCAGGCAAACATTTTTCACTACTCCCCTCATTATAATCCCCATCCATCTCCTGCTGCACCATTAATTTATTGCCACTCTAATGATATACAACCAGTAATACAAAACATCGCTGATTTAAACAAGGAATGTTTATTCTCATGTGTATAGAGCTGGCTGTGATTAGACCCAGTGGTTGTGCTAATACTGGATGAGTTTGCACACACAGTGGATGGCTGAATGTTGGGTGATTCCAACTGACTTTCCTTAACTTCCAGCATTCCATCAGGCTACCCACAGCAAGGTCTCAGGGTAATGGAAGAAAGAGAAACATAGCAGTGTAAGTACAAAAGGGCCACTGAGCCCTTGCTATAGTGTGACTATGCACTCACTGTTCTCAGAGGGTCTACTTCTACTAAGAACTTGGTTCCCAAGGCTGGTGCTCAGAGAGGTGGGGGAACCCTTGGGAGGCAGTGCCCACTGTAAGGTCTTTAGGTCACTTGGTGACATGAGATAATTTATATTCACTCTCTTGTTAGTTATCACGCAAATCCCTCAGTTCTTGCAAGAGGATTATTCTAAGAAGAGCAAGCCTAGCTCCCTCTCACCTCTTTCTCTACTCCAGTTCACATGTAACTGGGTCCCTACCATGACCTGCTGCTCACAAGCCAGATAAATGGAGCTGCCAGATCTGGGGCTTTGGACCTTCAAAACCCCTGAATTACGTATGACTTGCCTGTTTGTGATACTTGGCTACAGACTTTTGTTGCCATAATGCACAGCTGATTAAATACAGTCTTTAAATCAGCAGTTTACATTCCTGTGAACTATATGCTACTCAGAAAAATACTGTGTAAGTCTAGTTCAGGTTCAAGAGATTAGAAAAAATTTCTACCCTTTTAGCGAGAGACAAAGCAAAGTCATGTAGTAGCAAAGGAAATGACTGCAGACAGGAAAATGTTCCAGGGCTGTTAATGCCCTGCAACCCCTTTCACATCTCAACTCTATTTATTCATCTTTTCTCACCATCAAAGGTTCACAGAATGCATCCCCATTTTAGAGTATTGAGATTGAAGTCTTTCCTGGTTGGAAAGAACAGAGATTGAGATAAGCAATTTCAGGAATTCAAAAGATTAAGATAAGAGGATCTCAAGGCCAGCCTGGGCAACTTAGTGAGACCCTGTCTCTAAACAAGAATTTAAAAAGAAGACTGGTGATGTAGCTCAGTGGTAGAACACCTGTGGATTCCATCTCCAGTACAACAACAACAGCAAAAATATAGCAAAGCAAAAAAACAAAACAAAACACAAATGGAAGTTTATATCAAAGAAACTTTAAAAAAATGAGCAACTGGCCTCAGAAAAGCAGGAATATAAACTATATACTATTATTAAATGTGAGAACTCTGAGCTTTGTTTTCAAGTTTCCTAATGCTCACTTAACTTTCTATCTCTTTACCTCCTATTCAGATTCATGATTTTCTTATTCTTCTTTTCATGACAGCATGCACAACAAACAGCCTTTTTCCTAAATTCAGTCTCAAAGCACCCACCCCAGCCTTGCTCAACAGCACCCACACAGCACAGTTTTGCAAACTTTGAGCAGGGAGGGAAGAGTAGGGTGTTGTAAGTTAAACAGGAGTCAGACATGGCAGGAGTCCAGATAACATCTCTGGTTATAATGCAGATGCTTTTCTCATTATTATCATTATTATCATGAAGACTGCTCTTCCCTTTTTATGACTCAAAAATTGCTGCATGAAATGAGCCATACGATGAGGAAATATAAACTTGTGATGGCTCCACACAATAAGTACACCCCCTCCCTCTACTAAATTTTTACATGTATAACAGGAGCAGCCATAAGGATGAGGACATTTCCATTGCCTCCATGATTTACAATGTTTATAACTATGTTAGAATGCTATTTTAGAATGTGGTTGTGCTTTTCACTTCTTTTCCCCCTTGCAGTTCTTCTAGGCTCTGTTCATAGGAACAGTGCTTCTCTTAGTCCAGTAGCAGTGAGGTCCATGTTGCAGCCAGATACCCCCTGGACTGGGGTGCTTGAGTGAGACTCAGACACCTGCCATCAGCATTTCACAGGGGGAAGTCTTTGGGTTGACATAGGGAGGGCCAAGGCCAAGGTAGAGAATACTGTATATTTTTTCTTATTATTGTTTTCAAACACTGCTGTTCTTCAAAGTATATTGAGTAAAATGCACACTACTCATATTTTTATTATATACATTTATTATTAAATGTACTTAAACTTCAATTGATGTTTTATAAAAATTATTATTTCAGCCCACCTCCTCCAAGTGTGTAAGCTGGGAAATCTGAAATTTATGTGTCTTCCAGGTAAGCCTGATGACCACTTTCTATGCCAAAATTGGAATTGCTAGTAAAGTCAGCACTAACCTGACACAAAGGAAAGGTCTTAGCAAGTACATTAAAACAGCCAAAAAAAAAAAACCTGACCTATATTTCACTGAAATACAAAGGTATTTCATTTGTACAGAGTGAACAAGATAATCTAGTAAAATATGAATAATTACACTGGCACTTAAATTTGAATACAAACCCTTTCAGCTTATGGTTTCTATTTTGAGACTTTGAGGGGAAAATCCACAAATTGTGAAATTCACTGAGTATAGAGAATCCAGCATAATCATGTTTATTGTGGCAGAATTCATCATAGCCAAAATATGAAATCAGCATAGGTAACATAAGTTGCCACAAACAAGTGAATAAATAAAAAAATTATATATATATATATATATATATATATGTGAATTATTCAAACATAATGAAGACAAAATTTTGTCATTTGCAGGAAAATGGATAGATCTGGAAAACATCACAATGAGCAAAATAAACCAGGCTCAGGAAGACAAATTTTGTACATCATCTCTAATATATGAAATATAAAATTGAATTGCATAAAAATAGAGGGGAGATATTATTGGACAAAAGGAAGAAAGTTAAGGCTTCAGGGTATAAAAGAAGGTAAAGGGGAATGAATGTAATTAAGGTACATGTGCTGAAGCTCAATGTTTTGTAAAATTAATGGGCAATGATGTTGGCCTTATGAAGTTGTTTTGAAATGGAATAAACTGAATACAGTTTAGGAATCTAATCTCTGAGATGCAGTTTCACAATCATGATCCCATTTATGGAAGCTGCATAAGTACAATGCCCAAGAAGTAGGGTACTGTAAGGATCAGGGGACATCTATCTGAATTAACTTCCTGCCTCTGTCATCTGTGTGTGTTGGGCAAGTAGAATAATTTCTCTTCTTTCATCTGCCTTGGTTACTTTTCTCTCGTTGCTGGGACAAAATACCCAACACTCAAAGTGAATCAAAGAAGGATTTAGTTAGCTCACAGTTTGTGAATGTTTCAGTCTATAATCAGCTGGCTCAGAGGCACAGTGGCACATGGCAGAGGGCAACAACAGTTCGTGGTGGCAGAAAACAGCACAAGTAATAAGAGCAAAAGGGGAGGAGCACAGAGAGAAGACCCTTTCTTATATAGTACGTAGGCTCACACACATAATCCCAGCACTGGACCAAGAGTCCTTCACAAACTGCAGGGAGTCTTTCACTCCCTGACTGCATGAGGCTTTGGGGGAACATCCAGACTCAAAACATAACATTCTGTCCCTGGCCCCCCAAAGACTCATGCACATCTTTATGCAAAGGCGTTTAGTACATCACCAAGAGTTGCCGAACTCCTAACAGTTTCAGCATTGCTGACAGACACAAGACCTAGGTCTCCTCTGAGATTGAAGGCAAACTCTTAGCTGTGAGTCTCTGTATAAATGAAAAGATAGTTAAACATTTTCAACATTTAGTGGTGCAAGAATAAAATTTCCATTCCAAAAGTTACAAACAGGGATACAAAGGATTCGGAATGAAACACATCCGAAATCCAGCAGTGCAAACATTAAGTCCTGTAGTTCCATGTGGAATGATCAAAGCTATCTGTGGCAAACTGTGAGCTCCAGAAGGTTCATATGGCTCTGCTCCTATGACACTTGTGGTGGTTGTAGTTTCCATGTCTTCTCTCTTTGGCTGGCTTTGCTCCCTCCTTGCAGATTTCCTTAGATAATCCACACTCTATACTTCTCCAAACTTCTGGGTTCTCCACTTCACCTTTGGCTTCAGATTCACAGCTTCACATACTGCCCTCTCAGGGGCACACTGCCTGGCCTTCTATGCCTCCTGACATCAGTGCAGAAGGTGCCTTATCCTCAGAACTTCTGGCATTCTGCATGGGCCTAAAACCAGTGCCACATGGGTGATGCAGAGGTCTGCTGCCAGTTGGAGCAGTAACCAGGTTTTCTTCTTTCTTGGCTATAGGGGTTGAGTGCCTAGATCACTGAGCACTCTTAATCTGATTGTGAGGAACAAATTCTCCATGTTACTTCCATCCTGGAACCTGGTGCAGCCACCACCATTTTGGAACTTGGTGATGCCGCCACCATTCTAGAACATGATGCTCTGCAGCTTTATACTCAGAGCAAAGTATTTCATTTTTGCAGTTTTGAAGCTGCAGAGTTTGGAGACCTGCTGCAGTTCATGTTGTCCCCAGTTCATCTTTTATATTCTCCTGTTCCTTCTCAGCAATCAAAATCTCCTCAACTCTATCTTTGTAGTCCACAGCTTTACTGGACCTGTTTTTCTGGCCAAACTCATAATGCTTTAAGTCATCCTTCTGGGCTCTTTGTTCTTGATTCACAACTTAAATCTGGCTAAAAGTCCCCAACAATAGCCATGCCACTGCCTCAACATTCAACTGCCTTGAAATTTCTACTGCCAAATCAATTAGTCTGCCACCCTTAATCTCAGTCTCAGGCAAAGTCTCTGGACATGAGCAAAATGCAGAAAAACTTTCTGCCAAGCCATAACATCATAAAGAGTCCATTACCCAGTGCAGTCCTTCTTTCCAGCAGAAATCTGTGAGCCTGGTCCTTACCAGCAGGATTTCTATCATCATCCTGGTCTTCTGAGCTCTGACCAGAATCTCCCATGCAGAACAGCCTAAGGCAGTCCAGCTCTACTCCTTCAGATGACTTCTCTGAATCTTCCCAAACTCTTCCCACAAGCCATTCCCAAAGACTTCTGAACCACAGGGTCAGGCATAATCACAGCAACAACCCCACTCCACTGGTACCAAATTCTGTCTTAGTTACTTTTCTCTTGGGACAAAATGCCCAACACCCAAAATGAATGAAGGAAGGATTTATTTAGCTCAAAGTTTGTGGAGGTTTCAGTCCAAGACAGAGTAGCACATGGCAGAGGGCAATAGTTCATGGTTTCAGAAAATAGGACAAGCAACAAGAACAAAGGGGGAGAAGCACAGAAAAAAGACACTTTCTGTCCCTTATATTGTATGTAGGTCACACCCTCTTGGGTGTGGCACTCACACACACAATCCCAGCATTGAACCATGAGTCATTCACAAACTCTAGAAGTCTGCCTCTCTGACTGCACGAGGTTTTGGGGGGGGACATCCAGACTCAAACCATAATACCATCTTATATCTTTAATTAAGGGCTATAAAGTGACTGACCTTAAAAGATAGTTAGAAGGTCGGTGAAGGGAATTCAGAAAAAACAAACCCTCTAGAGGTGGTACATAATGAAAAAACAATAAATATAAACTTTCATTATTAGTTTACAAACTCCACTATGAGAGGTCTATTTTCATGTCTCGTAAAATTAATCACACCTGTTATTTGACTTAATTCAAATTTGACTTAATTTGACTTAAGGTGACTCAAGAAAAAATCTGCAGTATTAACATATGGAAAACTAAGACTGTATTTTAACATAATTTGATGATTATTTTCCATCTATCCTTGACCTGGATGAGAAGTGCGACATCAACAAGCTACCTTCATCTAAGGCCACATCACACTGTAGACCCCTCACAGATCAAATCTTAAGTCCTTAAAACAAATTATACAATTTAGAATTTTACAATTGAATTTTACTACTCTCCATGGAAAAGACAAAAATAAAAAATAAAAATAAACAAAGGGTTGTCTCTCACCTGATGCAGAAAATATTTTTTAAGATTAACATCTTCGTGTCCTGATTTCAATCTTTTCTCATAGAATATTCCTGTATAAGATTACATTTGCATTTTAACAAGAGGCCTCCTTAGCGTTCTGTCGTGGCATTTAAAGAACTCTGGCTGTGGTGCTCAGAAAGGGCAAGCAATAGGGGAGAAAAAGGGCAATCCTTTCTTTGTCTTTTATTTGTTACAGCCTTTTGAGGAGGGAGCAGGGGCTCTCTGATTAATTTTGTGCCTTCAACTCTCAGCATTCCCATACCATGTTGGCATTCTTTTCTTTTGTAGTTTCAGCTTTGCTCGTGTACTTCCTTTATGCACTCCTGCAATGGAAAGTTAACCTTTATGCTTTATAGATTGATGTGGCTCAGAGTCAAAGCAAAGTTGGCAATCAAAGTCTAGGATGGCATTTGAAAGGAAGATCATACCAATGGGGTCACAGTAGGAGTTCTCTGAAGCCTTAATATGTATCTTTCCAGACCAGCCTTCCCTGCATGTCATTTGTTACTAACATGCTAATACTGTTAGTGTTCAAATTATATTCCAATTCTCTTCTGGCTTTATGTACACTGTCACCATGTTTGCAGACATGATGTTCAGATCATCAGACAAAGTATTGGATCTTTATTCTGACTTTACAACAGCTTCATCTCCTTGAGGGATTTTTTACTGATTGATATGCATTATGCAGTTAGAAGATGATTGCCTACAATGCCTTCTTCTGCTTAAACATACTGTACTGGCAGCAAGTTTAGATATGATAATATGCTCTACTTCTCTGTGAGACAGCTAGTGTTTAACCTCTGAGGCTTGCAGAGATAGGACAGAGATTTGGATTTGTTTGATGTTCAACTCAGCTATCTCATCTGAGCATATTCCCCTTGCCAGGAGAGGTACATGTCAGCATAAAGTTCCTGCATTCAATAGCATTAGCATTAGCTCTTTGTACTACAAGATCTAACTCCTGGCAAGTCTTTTTCTTCTGAGGGAAAAGCAATGGAAATGGGGAGTAAGAAGTGATGGTTAGGAACAGGGCACATGACAAAGATTGGAAGATGCTTATAGGAGATCAGGATTCTCTTTCTTTTTTGTTTCTAATGGTAAAATAGGTTTTGCAGAGACAAAGCAATAAAAAGAGTTCTTTGGTAACTTACCAGTATGTCTGCCTTTTGCTACCGAGGCAGAGATGGTTGTTGTCTGTGCCACAGTAGTGTGAATAACCAAAAACCTTAAGCATATAAAACACTTATAATTCTTGTCTCACCATAGAAATCATGGGAAGATCAGAGCTGTGTGCTTCCCTACCAAGATTAAGCCAGGACTTATGGGTGAGGCAAAATAGGAAAATAAAATATCTAGCAAAATCAAATATGAGTAGATAAAGCATGCACAAAAGAATATCAGGATAGAAAATGACAATATTGGCAACAAATACAGAAATGTTTGGCAGAATTTTTTTCAGAAGTGATTAGTCAATAATGATGCAGCCATAGCAAGTGCATCCCTAATCTCACTGCATCTGATGATCCTTACAAAGGTATGATGTTTTGAAACTGGACTCTAGGCTAAAAGACAGAGTTAGTTGCTTTCTGATTGTTTCTTTGTATACGTGCTTGCTTGTTTGGTTGTTTGTTTTCCTCAGTTTTCACTGTTTCCCTTGCAAATCTTATGAGTGCGAGTAACTTGGGTTCTAAAATAGTGACAATTCATTTTTGTGTTCTGTGGAAGAAAAAAATCTACTTTTTTGAAATGTTTTAAAAGGCTAACAGACCTGTGTAATTCCAAAGTAGTATCAATAGTAAATTAATTCTTTCCTTCAACTCTGGGACTATTTTCACAAATTGCCATAGCAAAACTGTTTATTTGTCATAATAATTTATCTTAATAGAGCCCAATATTTTTCAAAATGAAAACAAAACTTTAGAGAATACAACCTCATGCAGCTGTGGCATTGCAAAGCTAGAAAGTAAGTTGTGCTCTGCCACCATTTTGCTGATGGCTTCCCTGGGAAAATTTCCTTATTTCAGAATTCAGTGGATTTTAGTGAGATGTGACTTCTCACTCACTTCCACAGTGATCACCCTACCTAACCTGATGCTGGGCAAAGTAATTCTCAATGGACTCTGGTTCTGGCCAACCCAGGTTTGTTTTTCAGTCTTTGTGGTTTATGATCCAAACTGCATAAGGGAAGTAAACACTGGATTAAGGGAAATGAGTTTGGCATGCTGTGTGCTATAAGCCTGACATTTAAATAGTGTCACATTTGAACTGTCTCATCTGGAATTTCAAAAAGGTTGAACTTAAGAGGGCAAGGAGATGCATGGAAAAAAAGCAGTTAGCAATTATTTAATTTTGCAATACATAGTCCGAGGACTTAGAGGCTACAATTTACACTTAAATGAAACATAAATCTAATTTTTTATTGTTACCTGAAAGATTCTGCCTTCTCTTCTTCACATATGTTAACAAAGGCTGGCTGTATACCAATTGAAACTTATTATGAGACTTCCCAAGTAATAAAGTAATAGAATACAGTAGGGTCTAAAATTTATTCTAATAATTAAAAGTCTGGCTTTTTTCAGATGATAATTGCTATGAAATACACCCAACATAACATTATGAAAATAAACACTCAAATGACCATTTGGTAGTTTGTAAGATCACCTGTAATAAAGCTTTTATTTTACTGTGTACTGCGTTAGAAAACCAGTGTGAGCCATAACTATGTTTTCTGTTTTAATGTTTATACTTTACATTTTTAAAGGGAAGATGTTTGTTTTCAATGATAAGTTATTCAGCTGCTTACACTTAGCACAGTTAAATCTTTCAGATTTTGACAAGGTTTTAAGACCACATCAACAATAAACTGCTATTACATTATATTTGTACTCTGTATTAGATTCATTTTTATTTCTTTAAACTTCTAAAGTATTTTTTTGCCAAATAAAAATATGTCATTTTTTAAAATAAATTCAAAATGGGAGAAGGCTTCTGATATTTTATGGCTCTGCTATTTATTATTACCATGTTAAAAAATACTAACTTTTTTAAAAACACTAGCTCTTCATCATTCATCTCAAATCTTATTTGGAAAAGAAGCAGAATAAATGTACTCTATTTTCAAAAGAAACATGAAAAGACCTAGTAAATTTGCAACAACGCAGGGTAAGGGTATATCAAGAATACGCTGTTTTGAAGGAAACATTAGACTTTATCAGTTAGGACAGGCAGTGATGCTGCAGTGGCAAACATTTACATTTTACTAGCACAAACACAACAAAGTTCCCTTTCTTCCCCAGGGTTCGTGGCTCTGAGACACAGCTCGCCTCTGTTCCTCAGCATCCAAGCTGAAGAAGTAGCTATTGTCTCCCACTCTGAGAGTTGTTCTGGAGTATAGAGGGAACAAAAGTCCTCTTGTAACTTTGGATTCAAATTAAATGTGCAGACCAGAAATGATGCTTAAGATTTATGCTCTCAATTCACTAGTCAAGGAAAGATTGTAGCTTATGCCAATGGCAAGCAGTCAAAGAATGAATCATCATGTACTCAAAACCGGGGAGAAAATCGCACAAGTTTTAAGTTAAAAATGACTAGTACAGTCGTCTTGGTTACTTTTTTCTCCTTGCTGAGACGAAACACCTGATGCCCAAAATTAGGAAAGGAAACATTTATTTCTTATAGTTCTTGGAGGTTTCAGTCTATGTTCAGCTGGTTGCAAGGCAGGGCAGCATGGTGGGGCAGCCATGGTGGCTGTCATACAGCAAGGTGTGAGCCAGCAAGAGAGAGGAAGACACACCTCCTCCCCCGGACCCTGCCTCATTACACTGTACATTGGCTCCACCTCTAGGCAGGTGCAGCACTCACATCATCAACCCTAGCACTAGACAATAAACTAATTATGAAGCTAGACACAGCTGTGTCCATGCTATGGTTACATGAGACTTGGTGGGGCCATGGGAATAAAACTATAACAACAGTCTACCCTTCTAATCAACAAATATTTATTTAACTAGCAAAATACACTTACGGTTTTACCAAGTGAGATAGCGAAGAAGTAGTTCATTCAGCTGCGCCATGCAGCTCAGGGCCTGGCTCCATGAGTGATCACAGCAGCATTTGTATCAGAACTGTGTTTGTTAGTAAGCTTTCATCTCTCAGTTTCTGACACCGACATTCTGGAAACCATGTTCTGCCTCCTACCTGAAGACCTACTCTTAAACTTTGCTATCAAGGGGTGCTAGAAGAAGACTGGAAGGCTATAAAAAAGAAAAGTACATATTTCCCTTTTAATTCAGTCAAGATCATTCCAATGATAACTTTTAAATCTATTAATGTCACTTATTGTGTTACAAATGGCATACTAGAGTATGTAATTTTTCAATATTTCCAAAATAACCACATTTTGATCCTTTAGAGGCAAAAGCACCAATGTTCTGGCACCTGTTCCAAGGTTTGAGTTCTATTTCTAGAGAATTCTCTTCAAATTCACTAGCCACAAGGCTGCATTCCATTTCTACAGTAATTCTAACTTTTCCCACAAAGCCCAAAGCCTCAGAAGTATCTGTTTCCTTTACATCCTATATGTCTTTTTTTGCCTTTTAACTTCCTTAACACCTAGTCAACGATGTTTCCTATTAATTTGTTTTTAAAATAACCGTTGTGTGTCTTATTTCCCAACTGAGTTACTGTATATTTCTGATTTAATAAGCTTATATTGGCCCAGAGAGTTGTACACTCATAAGAGAAAGTGTCTGTTCCCAAGCCACCCAAAGTCAGATCAGAGATAGGATATCTATAGTGAATGTTTCCATGTAAAGGAAAGAATGCAAAATATTAAGCAACTGGGTGTAAATGTGCACCTGAAAAGAGAGAACCCCTGTTCCTTGTTACCTTTGGTCCATTTCTGAGCTCTGAATCTCCTGAACTTTCCATTATCTCTGTAGGCCACTTCTGAATAGAACAAAAAAGAATATTCCCCCTGTGATTGTCTGAACCCTGTGAGAAGCAGGTCCCAAGAGGAAGTTAAATCAACAGAAACAATACTTGCAAGAAAAAATGAGGAGGTTGGAAAACATTCAGATCTTAATACAGATCTGATTTTGATGGGAAAAGAAGAAACAAGCAAGGAAAGATACAAGGGAGGGCTTTAGCATCTTAAAATGCAAAGCAGCTCTAAGAAAATCTAGGATGCTTGGAACAAAGTCAAATCTCAAAGGGGTTCTCATCTCCAAGAATGACTGGCCTTGGATCTGGGCCTCAGGAAACGGGATGATTTCAGAGGGCAGCAACTGAGGGCCTTGTCAGCTTCTGCCTGAGACAATCTGAGCTACACATCTGCAAGGCCTTTTTAGGTACTGGGAATATTTCCTGCCAACATGCAAGAGTTCAAAGATGCTCAATGTGCCGAGTTGTAAGACTTAAACCAGGACCTTTCTCCTTTTGCAACACAGATTTTTCATAAACTTAACATATTATATTCCAATCAGCAGCACATCCCAATAGTCTCATCCACAGTTCTTTCCAAGATTTTAACTGTTCTAAAGATATAATTTATGGAACTTGGAGTCTATATAATTTTCAAGAGAGAGTCACATTCTAGACTCTCTTTAAGTTTGTCCTACTCAAAGGATTTATACAGCTGCATCTATACCATACAATGGCAGAACAAGGGAGTGGAAAGTTTTACCCTTAATTTTATTCCTGCTTCTAGGCAGAAGTTCGATGTGATTTTGTTGCTCAAAGAATTTACTTGTTCTTTACTGTTTGGGCTTGAAAAGCAATTACTTCTTCCAAATTTACAAGTACCTTAATATCTTCACTCTCTGTTTTCTCTTTTCCTTATTGCAAACAAATCCATCCTGTTCTTTTGCTTTTAGTGCTTTCTCAAATAGAGTGACAAACACGACTAATAACAGTCTGTTCCCTGAAGCTCCATTGTCAGTAGTACATTCTGTGATTTCCAAAATTATTCAAGCTACAGTTGCAGCAACTAATTTGGCACCACATAACAAAGACCTTTTTGAATGATCAGGCCTTATTGATTAAATACTATTTCTTTAAGGAGACATGATTGATTAGAGCAATTTACATGACCCAAGTATGCATCAAGGACATGGATATGTGATTTCTGTTAGCCATGTAGAGAGGGGAAGAATTGGGATAATTTAGCAAACAGGACTTCCTTAAGGGCTTTGTAACAAGTATAGAAGCATCCATATCAAATAGACTGAGATTTGCTCATTTTATCCTCACAAATATTTTACACACACACACACACATATATGTATATATATATATATAATTCATAAACATGGACCTAATTCATCTATATGAATCTAACTTACATATATATGAATCTAATTGCTTAAGCATAATTAGATTAGACTGTCAAGATGTGATAAAATCATTGCTAGTGATAGGAAGATTTGCCAAAGGCAACACTTGAGATGATTTTAAAGAAATCTGTGTTCTGAAGAGAGTTGCTACTTCTGCCCTGCTTGCTGTAGTTCCTTGCCTCTGCTAACTGGGATAATATAAACTTTCAGGCATGGAGAAAAAAATTAGTTTTTTGGGACACAGTTAACATAGGCTATGCCAATCATCAGTTCACCAAAGCATTTGCTGCTGTTATATGATATGTGCTGGTGGAATGTTTTGTTTATTCCTTCACAACACCCACCTTAAACTACAGTGAGTAAAACTTCTACAGTAATACCACCCTACTGTTAGCTAGGTTGAGAAAGATATATACCTTCCTCACAACTCCTTTTCTTTGCACCTACAGATAAGTGATAAAATGACTAACCAGTGGGTGGGACTAAGAAAGCCTGACATTACTAGAACATAATGCAGGTAAACAAATGCCATAATTTAATAGAAAACATCCAAGTTTAACCTGTATCTTGATATAATTGTGATAGAACCTTTATTGTCAGCATTGAGATAATTTTGTGATGTCCCTGGACATAGATGACATATTTCTTGCCTCCTGTTTTCTCCTGAATCTCCTAGCCTTCTTGACATCAGATTTGGAGCTTCTATTCTCTGAGCTATAATTTCTTAAAAGTAAGTCCTCTGTAATTTAAGAAGCCCCTGTGATCACTAATTTTTATGTCAGCTTGGCTAGGCTACAATGCCCAGTTTGATCAGAAACCAGTCTAGATGTCATTGTGATGCTATGTTGTAGATGTGATTAACATGTACAATCTGTTGATTTTAAATAAAGGTATTCATATATGATAATGTGGATGGCTTTCATCCAAATCAGTTATTGGCCCTAAAAGCAAAATCTCAGATTTCCTAAAAAAGAAATCTGCATCAAGACTTTATCATAAAAGTGCTGTTGGAATTTCTGTCCTGACATCTTGTCCTGAATATTGAACTTACCAACTCCTCCACCCACAATCATATGAGTCAATTCTTTAAAATTAGATAGATAGATAGATAGATAGCTAATAGATAGATAGATAATTATTGATTCTGTATTCATTCTGTTTTCCAGAATATGTTGACCAGCTCAGCCTAGTATTGTATAAGAATTTCATTTGACCATGAATCTATTCATCAGATAAGATCAGGTTCTTTTGATAAATATTGTTTTCAGCAATAGAGTTAAAGTTTTAAGCCTTCTTTTTTATTGACTGGTTGTCAAGTTACATGGTGATTCAATACAGCAGAAAATATTTTTTAAACAGAGATAAAATTATTTTAGCAAGAAAGCACAAAAGAAGTATCCCAACCTTTACTTTAAGAAACTTCCAAAGACTTCCCTGTTTATCTTAGACATTGTAATATTTCAGGAATAAAAGATGCATTCTAAGATGGATGAAGCCATTCTTTGTTGACAGAATTATCCAGAGTTTTTATGAATATTCTCATAAGACTAAAGAATGACTATAACCTAGAGTGCTCCTTAGAAGTCTTTGCTGGATTCTACAAGTTTAGTCAAAAAAGGACCGGGTGTTCATAATTTCTCTTTAGTCACCTGTGTCACTTGACCCCTGCTCAAGCAAAGGAATATTTCAAAAATTCTTGTTAGGTAGCCTTAACAATCCTAATTTTTCAACCCATAATGTTAACTATTTACTCCTATAGTATAAATTTCAGATTTAGTTGTTTCAAATAACTGCCTCTACAGTACATGTTAGGTTTATCTCAGACATTAATCCCACTGATAGCAATATAGAGTAATTTAAAATATAAACATTCAACAGTCACATAGATCATTAAATCTGGATTATTACTTATTCCATCACAAGGAAAATAATAGACTTGAGTTCAAGTAATTGGCAATAGAAAGAGATATAAAATTTTATTATCTTAATTAAAGGAGTAGATGACAATGAAAATTACAGAAATAAAAATAATAAAGAAATAACTTGTGAACTTTTTGAAATCTCATTTACTTAAGTAATTTCAGAGAATTTCAAAACAAAATTAAAAGGAAAGTTCAGAGGTTTCTCCAAACCTCTTCCCCCACCAATGCATAGCTTCCTTTATAGGGACGATCCATTCCAAGGCTTATCAATTCATGATTATTGGTTATTGGTACATCAATAAATATACTCCATGAAGTGGTACAATTTTTACAGTTGATAAACCTTTATTTTCATTCAAAATCCATACTTGACATTAGGGTTCACTCAGTGCAGATTCTATAAGAATGGACAAATCTTTAGTGACATGTTTCCATAATCACAGCAGCATGCTGAGTCTTATCACTGCATTGAAAAGCTTCTATGTTCTTCCAATTAAGTCTCCCTTCCTACTCAACTACCAATCCTTTTCATGGACCCCATACTTCTCCCTTTTCCCAACACATGATGTAGTTGGAATCATATCATATATAGCCCTTTAAATTGGGTTGTTTTACTTAGTGATATGCATTTAAATTTCCTCCATGCACCTACATGTCTTGACAGCCCACTTCTTTTGAGGACAAAATAATATTCCATTGTCTGAATATATCATAGTTTATGTATATTTCACATAGCAGATCTGAGCAGAGTTACCTTGTAAGGTACAACTGATCCTTGATCCATGTAGGATCACCTATGAAGTTAAAACTACATGTGGAACTTGAGACTATGAAAACCTAACTTCTAATAGCATGCTGTGGCTCTGAATGGTTATGAAGAAAACAAACAATTAGCACAAATTTTGCATGTTGTGTGCATTATATATGTTGAAAAAGACACAAGAAACATGAGATCACTTTCATTGTAATGTGCCATTTCTTGGAGAGATGAAACTGCTTGTGTGGAGACAGCCCATATTGTGTTTTAAACAGATATTTAAACAGCTTAATTAAATACTGATTCTCTGACATTTCTTTTCCTCCATAGGAATTCCAAATTCATTAACTTTGAGATTTTTCAATTTCTCTTACTTAATCGCACCTTTTCTGACATGTGTGTTTTTGTTCATGTATGTGTGTGCATGTGTGTATACACATATATTGTGCATATTTGTGTGCTTATGTACACATACACATTTACTAGAGTCTAGACTAATTCATATTATGTTATTCATTTACTTAACCACTGATTTTTATTCATTTCAGGGTTTTTCAATCTGTTAAACTTAACACAAATAAATATATTTCCCTTTCACATGCTTACTGGTCACTTTTATATATGCCTTCCACGTGTTTGTCTGTTTCATTTTCTTCATATATTACTGATTTTTTCAGATGTTGTGTAAGAAGTCATCTCTCTTTGCCTTCCTTCCCTCTCTCCCCTTTTTCCTTCTTCTTCTCTTTAGTCCTTTTTTTTTCAGTAATAGGTATTGAACGCATGGCCTTCACAATGAGCTATGTCTGCAGCCCGTTTTTACCTTTTATTTTGAGACAGGATCTCACTAGTTCACTAAGTTGCAGAAGTTGTGGATGATCTTGTGATTCTCTTGCTTCAGGCTCCCAGCGTCTGGGGTTACAGGCCTGTGTCAACATTCTCAGCTCTGTAGCTTCTTGTGAGGACTTCTTTTTCCTTTTTTTTTTTTTTCCCAAAAAGGTGAACTTTGCAGTTGCTCGTGGGCCGCAGTCATTCTAGTAACTGTTGTCTCAGTGCATAATCTTTGTATAATGTTTTCCTTTTTTATTTCTCTTCATAAAGAGATTTGTACTGATTGATAGCATACATATGTGCTCTTTAAGGGTCTATTTTTTTATTACTCTAGTTTATTAGTACCTGTGTGCTATACACAGTGTTTACACTCCTTTTGGGAAGTTGGTTTATGTCCATAACATATTTTCATTTCTTTTTTCTTCCGTTTCTCTTCCCTCCCTTCCACCTCTTTTGATGGCCTTACTTTTTAACAATCATTATGATTCATTTGGATCAAGAAGATATCTGAAATACTTAGCATCTCTACAAGTGCATAGAATTTTATCTGCTCACCTGTGGCTCAGTGTGCTTCCCACATCGTTGCTTGCTTACTTATGCTTTTATGTTTTCTCAGACCTTTCTTCAATGATTGCACATTTCTTCTAAAAAGAGAAAGAAGAAAAGATGGGTTTAAGATCATTACCTTCAGTGAAAGGTAGTTTGTAAATGGATACTTTTCACATTCCTATGTTTCTAATAAATATTCATTCAGTGGATCATTTCTATCTGTAAACAAGAGGAAAAGTTCTGAAGTAGATTAAGACATCAAACCAGTGGAGGTGGGGAAAAACATTAAGGAAGCTAATTCCATTCTTAACTTCATTAAGTTGACATATTTCCATGTAATTACCAATTGTCACTTCTGTGTTTAGGACAAATTAACAATCATTTTCCAGACAGCAAAGGTAATTTTAGATGCTGTTTGCTGATTTGTTTGCAAATTCCCAAGCTAAGAATTGAGTTTTGAAAACCTTCCATACTTCCCTGACATAAGTGTAAAGGTTTGGCCTTAATTATTCAAAATCCCAGCCAGGCATATTTGTATAAAGTAACCATATGGGGGAAAGCAATAATAAGAAAAGAAAGAAAAAATAATATTTTCCTCACAAATTTAGTGAAATCAAAGGTACCTCAGAGAAAACTTTTTAAAAATCATCAAATAGTTACGCTTTGGACAATCTATTAGATAGCTTAGTCCAGAATCTTTATTTTGCCTCAAATATATTTTTGCCCTTAAGTTTTGTATTGGCTAATGTTCTCTAGGGAAATACAATAGAATATTTATAATTTTGCAAGGGGATTTGTTAGATAAACTTACAAGATCAATAGTGGAAGAGTCCACAGTGGATTTGTACACACAGCTCTATAAAAGCTGAACCCTGAGAACAAGAAGGGTCAGGGATGCAGCAAAAGTCTGGGACCAATGGTCTGGAAGCTCCAAGGAGATTTGCAGGTATGAATTGGCAGTGGAAGCCTAAAGAAGCTCAAGACCAATATCACAGGCCAGAAATGCAAAAATACGTACCAGAGTTTGGGGAATCCAATCTCAAGGTACTGGCAGATTTAGTATCTGGCGAGAGTTGTCCTTAGCTTTCAAGGTGTTGCCTTGAACTTGACAACATTTGGAGGGAAGGAAGGCTATGTCCTCACATGGAAGAAGGTAGAAGGGAGCAAAGGAGTGGGTTCTCTCTGTCCAGCTCCTTTACAGGGTATGTAATCCTACGACTCAATCATCCACCAAGGGCCGCTCCTCACCAAACTATTGCATGGGAGATTAAATTTCAACATAACATTTGAAGGAGATAAAAATATAAATATAAAATATAACAGTCTGTATGTTTAAATATTTAAATAGTTAATGTTACTGTCTTTGGCACTATCAAATACTAAAACCTGTAAGTGAATTAAGGTACAAAGGCAATATGTAGCATAAATCATTAAATTCAGAATAAACTAGATACTGATTTTAAAAAACTGGTGACTTAATTTCCTGCTATCAGCCAACAGCCAGGATTCCAAAAATATTTTATACATAAATTTTATAATCTTACAACCTTTGATGACTAATGTCATCTATGTTGGCAATCCCAGCAATTAGTTTGAGTCTGTGCTTTGTTGTTTCTCTCAAAGCAAAAACTGCACCAACAGAAATTAAACAAGCAAGGATGACTTTTATTCCAAAATATTTCAAGAGAAGAGAGTCCAAAACTAAAGTATAAACTCTACTGACACAAAATGCAGAATTTTTTGTCTCTGGAGAGTACTCGTGTAAAAATGGTGGTCAATGTTCAAGGTAAACTGACTGATGGTGAGTACACTGAGTTATTTTTTACTTTACAAGTGTTTTCTCTATAACTAGACCTTCTGCATTTGCAAGTTTGTGCCCATCAATACCAGGCTTTCATCTTTCAGAAGAAACATGGGGGGTTAGATAAGAGAGCTACTTTCCTTGATGACTACATTTCATAGGAGTCATTCTCATAAATTTGAGTGAAATGTTCATTTTACAAGAGATAGGGGAAGATATTTTACAAGGAACAGCAAAAACATTTGTAAGTGTTTCCAATTAATGCTCTATGAAATGAGAGAGCAGAAGCCTTCATTTGGGAATAAGACTATCTAAATTTTAGCCAAGCATCAAGGAACTGGAGGTCCCTCTTGTTCAGTTCATCAGTAGCGTCCAGCACAGTGAAAGCATTCTTTCCTTGCAATATTACCTTTCCCTGACTTCAGAGATGTCCCCATTGTCCATCTTTCCCTCTCTCTCAGTGAAAGGTGATCCAGCTTCATTCTTGCTGGACTGAAATCTCCATTTGTAAATCAATTTTCTAGAACTATAAGATAAAATAACACAGACTGTGTGGCTGAAATAATTGAAATTTATTTCTCACAGTTCTGCAGATAGGAAAAGAAGTCCAAGATCAAGACATCGGCATGTCTGATTTCTACTGATTCCTCTCTCTTTGACTTCCTGCTGTGGCTTCTGTGAGCAGGGCTATCTGGCGTCTCTTCCTCTTCTTATGAGGACACCAATCTTACTGGATCAAGGCTCCATCCTGAAGTCTCTTACTCCTATTTAGCTCCTTAAATCTTATCACCAAATATAATCATGTTGGGTATTAGGGCTTCCATAGTAAGAATTTGGGAGGAGATGACAAATCTCAGGTCCTAACACACACAGAGTTCAAAAAAGCAGTGCTGCAAACTCAGGCCCCTGACCCTTCTCTAGTAGCATTCATTCCCTCTGTCACTGCATGAACTCTCCTGGATACAAGTGATTTTTTTTAACTGAAAATACTCAAATTTATTCTAAATCATGAACATTTCCTCAAATTCACAAATCCTATAGCTAAATTCATACTATAGGTACCTCCTCAATTCAATATTAGATAGTCACCAGATACGTAATAAATAATATGAATTCCTCGTTAGCTTCTAAGGTGCACCTTCCCAGTTCTCACCTCTCAGGAAGTAGTAACTACATCATGCACTTGCTCAACCCAGAGAATTTTCTTTTCATTTTCATGCTTCTTATTCTTTCACACCTCAAATCCAGTTCATCAGCCAATCATTTGCAATTCAAAATCTTACTTGAAGCCAAAGGAAAAAGGATTTGACTCTGTACTCTGTTTTTTACCTAAAATGGCCTCCAAAATATCATGTCTTAAAGGCATGATGGCCAGCCCACTGACAATTGAGAAATGGAGACTTACGGTGAGGAAGTCAGACCACTGAAGGCATCTTGAAAGAATATATTGGAACCTCACTCATTCCGCCATCTTTCTTTGATCCTCAGCTACCATAGGTGAGCAGGCTTCCCAGGCTACACAATCCCACCAAGATTTACAGTGCTGTCACCAGATCAGAGCAATAGGGCCAGCTCACCATAGCCTGAAACCATGAACCAAAGTAAACCCTTCCAACTTAAGAAGATCACCTTAGCTATTTTGTCACAGTGACAGAAAGCTAACATGCTCTGATTCTGTTTATAATGCTGTGGACTTTCATAGCTGTCTTAAATGCTAGATTTGCTTTTATCAGAAGTTAATATTAAAAGTGCCTACTTTATAAAGGTTGTATGACATATAGCAATTGCTTAATAAATGACATATAGCAATTGCTTAATAAATGGTAAGCATAATTATAATTCTTGCTTTGAATTTTTTTCCTAGTTGAGAAGTGGTATTAAATTCATTCACTGTGTAATAGCTTTATCCTTTTCTTCTTTGCATTTTCTATAGGAAACCTTGATCAGCGGTCAAGGTACAGTCAAACTTGGAATGGGTAGACATAAATTGGGTTTATTGTACAATGCACACTCTCATCACTGTCTCCCTGAAGTTGATGTATGGCTCCTTCTAATTTAGACAAGGCAACAGACAAACCTAAATATATGTGCTGCAGTAGACTTAAATCATGCCCATGACTCTGGAACTTGTCTGCTGCCAAATTGAACATTCAGGAAATACAATCTTCACCACATCTAATCTATTTTGCTCTGCTGCTTTCTTATGCAACCTCCTTTCATGCAGATCACTTAGAGGTATTCAGTATGTAAAAGAAGACAACTAATCTAGCCTGCCTCCTATGAGGAGCTACCATTCCTGATTATCATTCTTCTCTTTTTTTCTTCTTTCTGCCAATTTTTCTAGAGTTGCAACCTCATTGACAAATTCATGTCAAGGGACTTTAATTAACAACACATTTGTAAGATGTTAATAAGACAAATGTAAAGATCTCTTTCTAATTGTGGTATTGTGCAAATAAAAATGCTAAGAGTAAAGTTGTGTAAACTTTTCTATAAATTCCAAATCCCAAAGAAATACCTATCATTAGTGAGGTAACTCTATTTTATTTTGGTGGATGAATTGGCTTATCTTAGGGAAGGCACTACCTACAATATTGGCTGCCTAGATGCCCTCATGACTCCTACATGCATGAAAGAGAAATATGACATTTTATCAAGTCACTTAACTCAGATGAAGAGTTCATATATCATGAACTTCTCTCAAATACTCATCTCCTCCACAAGAAGGAGACTATAATGTGGGTACATTAATAATAGGTTTAAAAACTGAAAATAGTCTTAACACATGTGAATACAAAGAGTAGCATCATTTGAAGTTAGATGGTTCAAATATTGGATATTTTTTCTCCCTTTATTTCTCCCTCAGAGACTTTGACCTCAGAAAATGATACTTAATGTGGGTGAGGATAAGCAAAAGACAAGACCTTATCGGTGGTCGCTCTTTGAACACAAAGAACCTCATAGTATACTCTTACTTTGTATATGTCAGCCAATTTGGATTTTGGTCCTTTCCTTATTTAAACTCCCTGAGGCAAGCTTCAATTTCTCGTCCTCCTTGACCTTCCTGCATCATCCCAATCCAGAGGTTTCCCTCCTACCTCTGAAATCCTGTAAGACTATGTTATTGTTGTAGTCAGGGGTTACATGGAGAACAACTGCTATAGGACACAGTGTTTGTAATACTATTTTATAATAGTCACCCAAAGGTATACACAAGAAAGTGCAGGAGAATCTGTCCACAACACTAAGACCCAGGATAGCTGAGGGCCTGGATCCCACAGCAATGTCATGTAAGAGTCCTACTAGGGACCCAAAACACATGACAATGCCTCCCACAGTACCAACTGGGAATCTAAGAGCCCACAATAAGGGCTTGCGCCAGACTATTTACGGTTCTGTGCTGGGAAGGCTACAGGTCAGCGGTGGAGCTAGAAAGTCTATGCCAGTAGGGTGAAGGAACCGTGCAGTGGGTTGAGGGTTCTATGTGGGAGCCGAGAAGTCACGCTCAAAAGAAGAAGCGGGGCTGCCCTGAAGAGCACCACAGCCATCCCCAACGGCGACGAGGTCCCGCGCTCCTCCGACGATGGAGAACAGTTGAGCACAGGTCAGGAAGCCCAGCGTGACCAGTTTCTCCAGCACACAGCTTCCCTCTGGAGCCAGGAAGCGATGCACAATGTGAGGAGCGGAGCTCCCGCAACGTGAACCACAGCCACTCTCATCGATGAGGTCCCGAGCTCCTCCGACGATAATGGCCGAGTTCATATTGGCGAAGCCAGCATGACAAGCACCTCCAGGAGAACCAGCGGCTCGAACAGCAACTCTTGGAAGAACCCACAATGCCTGACTCTTCTTCTTCACGTCCCTATTTATGCTGGCAACTTTCTTCAGGTGGAGCATCTTTAACACCAGCTGAATTAATTCAACTGGTGCTAAGTTGACCACCAGTTTGTAATCCATAACAGTTATGTATTGCTTTTATTTATATTCTCCTTTATAATATAGGCTAATTTTTCACTTGAGCATGTTTTCTATTCATATTTGTTGGCATATTAAGATATCCAGCAACAGTAACTCATCAAATACTGTTTATATTTGCATAAACATTTACACGAATAACAAAACTAGGGAATTTTTTTTGAAAAAATAATGTAAGTCATATGATCAAAGGATGACTTGCAGGAACCACATTATAGGCAACAAATTAGGGACCCATTGTCACCAAGTGCCCTATATATTTTGAGTAGAGAGTGAGACTTTTACCACTTGATTTAATTCTACAGATGTGCTTTCTCCATCTGGCAGAAAGAGAATTGTTCACTAATATGACAGATTTCCCATCCAGCAAAGGATGGACAGGCCTGATACCCTGGAACTATAGCCACCACTTGGGGGCAGGGGTTATCTCCTTCTGGAAACATTCTTGTAACAAGAGTGAGTTCAGTCTCAGGAAAGAGTTCCACCAGATTCCTAAATTTCACAAGGAAAGAGACACTAGGAGAAAAATACACACACATTTTACATTTTATTCCTTAGCAAGAGATCTTAAGAGTGTGATAAACATAAAATTATAATATCCAGTATTTCCTGAGCTCATTGTTCTGCATATCCTTTTTTTGTTCTACCTAATATTCCAAGTATTTCATGATTACTCCTTATATTAGTCTGTAGAAATTGTAATTATAAAATTCACAATTACTTCCACCTTGTCCTGTGTGAAACAAGATAGAGGCTAAAGCAGCCGAGCTAAATTTCCTCTTCCAGGTGATTCAAATGGACAGCATTCTTCTTGACAATGATTAGTCATGCCAAGCAGACAGTGTTTGCAAAAGGTCTGTAGAATTGCACTTTAAACATCTTTTCTGGCTCCCTTATTTTTCAGTTTCGCATTTCTGTGCCTTGAATTCCATTATTTTTCTCTTGGAAATGATATTTAATCTAGTAATCATGGAAGTTATATGAATAGTTTGGCATCCAGTCATTTTGGATAGTTTCCTGAAGATTTAAAAGTTCTCCATCTCAAGGCTCCTTCCATCTCTTGTATGCTATCAAATAGCTAGGAATGTACAAAATATGGCCCCTTCTTCAAGTTCTTGCTAACATTGATAACTGTTAGGAAAATATATCCTTATCCTGGCTGATTTTTAGCCAAATACACTCAAGTGTCAACTTTAAATATTATTTTTTCAAGTTCAGGGAGGTAACACTTTACCTCTGCTATCATTTAATGAAGATTGACAGAAGTCCCAACACCAAAGGATTCTATCTGTCACCACTATTTAAAGAATTCTGCTAATTAGAATTATGCCACTTGTAAAAGACACTATTTATGTCAGTATTTTAATTGGTTAACATTATTTCACTTACAAGAGCAGAAAGCTACAATGTATTAAGCTAAAAAGGAAGTTGATTACTTGTGATGAAAATTATTGTCTTGATCATTTTTCTCTCATTGCTGAGACAAAATATCTGACACCCAAAATGAAAAAAGAAAAGGTTTATTTAGCTTACAGTTTTAGGAGATTTCAGTCCATACTCAACTGGCCCCAACACAGGGTGACGTGGCTAAGGGGCAACCATTCATGGCTGCTGCAAGCAACAAGAGAAAAAGGCAAAAAGGGGGGAAAAACATGCCTCCTTCTCTTCCTTATATCTATGCTAGCCCCACCCCTGGGCAGGTGCAGCACTCACACCACCAGTCCCAGCTCTAGACAACAAACCAATCACAAGTGCTAGATTCAGCCACCTCCATGACTGTATGAGGCTTGGGCGGGGGCCATCTCAACACAAACCATAACAATTATACTAACAGTGACTTTTCTTCTGTTTCATAGTACATTTAGAATTAATTAAGAATCCTTACTGTCTTCAGGAAGTAGTGCCTTATCAACCCTAGGTAAGAGAGAGATAAACTATCCCCTTATCTCTTTTTTACAAAAGGTGTATTAACTGCTCACTCATTTTTGACTACTGTTTCAGAGATATGAGGTACTATGTTTCACAAGTAGGATCACAGTCTCCAGCTACACTAATGGAGAGTTTTCAGCTCTGATGTCATTCTTTATTAAAATTGTGTAGAAGAAAGGACATAAGCAAACATTTTCTTCTTCTTCCTCCTCTTCTTCTTTTTCTCCTTCTTCTTCTTCTTCTTCTTCTTCTTCTTCTTCAAAAAAAGACATTGACTAAGTTTTCTATTGCTGCCCAGATGGCTTTTCACATATCCAAATGCACAAAAATAGATGACATTTATAGAGATCTTTCTATGAACATTGATAATACTGACTATGAATGATCCTCATTCACTCAAGGCATGACACTATGAGGTAAGCTGTATAATTATCACCATTTCACAGGTGAGGAATCTGAGCCTTATCAAGGTATAGTAAGTTATCTAAGACTCTGAAGCCAAGGTACAGCAACATCTGCATGATACCCCAATTACTCTGAACCTTCAGCATCAAGATGAAAACACCATGTGCCATAGCTTGGTCACTGAGAGTTCAAGCTCAGGACTCATATCTCAGCTCTACCAATTACTGGCAGTGTGAATTTTGGATCAACCCACTACACCACACACAGGAGTCACAGAAATGTTCATTTAAGAAAGAAACACATATAAGTACTGTATTACGATTTGCTATGTGTAAGAATTTCATTGTAGCTTCAAGTCCCAAATAACAGTGAACATATTTAAAAGTTAATAAGAGAAATGTAATCTTGACAATCCAGAGAGCTGGCAAATCCCTCTGGTTATCGTTTTAGCCTGAATATACCACTTTTAACCTGCTTAGAAATTTTTATTTCAAAGTTGCTTCTCCAATTACATCTCTTAACAAAGCAACTTGCTCTTCCTCTTTTACCCCATAAAACTTAAGTAAAAAAAAAATTTTGCTAGCAAATTAATTGGTGGGTGATTCTGGCAGGTTGAAGATTTGGTCTGGAAGCAAATAGTATGGGAAAAATTTTGGAGCTAGCATTATAATTTTGAATCTCTTTAGATGCATTAGAAATGGTCATAAAAATGGGATGACACTTGTTTAGCAATTAACACATCTGGCTGCATTTCACCTCACACATTTCCATTCCCTCACTAAACCTCATAAATACAGTATCTTCCACCTCCTACTAGCAAAATACAGACACACCCAGGAACTGAATTTACTTCAGTGATCAAATCCCTGAGGAAAACGAGATTTCTACTCTCAGTCTACCTCAGGCCAAATTATTGACAAAACAAAAAAAGATTGCAAACAATGGGTGTGTCTATTGTTCTTTTTTAGGGAACTGCTTTTCTGAAAGAAGGAAAGCATTTACAGTCAAAAAATTAACCAAAACACTGAGTTAACACTCAATAACTTCTATTGTCTGATTTATTTCTATCAATGCATTTCCTATACCTGATGTTTCTCCTTTTTTCACAACCTTCTGATACCATCTAAAAATGAGTGTTATTACTTGCATTTAGATGTCCCCCTAAAGCCTCATGTATTCATAGGAGGGGCTTCGTCAGAGCTGACTGGCTCCTGTTTGCCATGAACTGTTTCTCCTCCATGATACCTGTCTGCCATGCCAGTCAACTACAGACTGAAACCTCTACAAACTGTGAGCTACAATAAACTTTTCCTCCTTCTACTTTGGGTGTCAGGTATTTTGTCTCAGCAGCAAGGAAAGTAATTAAGAAGATGGAATCCAAGGTTGAAGAAAAAAAGGAAGAAGAGAAGTAAAATGATTAAGATGCGATATGTATGTGTACCATCTCCCCATGATGTTTGTATTTAGTATGTACCACAAGCACGTACTCATACTAGATTAAATAAAGAAGAAAATGTTAACCAGGATGATGATGAATGAATCAGTGTATGTGACTCACAATCAGTATATAATGTATATGCACATAAATCACCATATTATTCACATAGAATATTTAAAATTTTAGTAAGTGCAATGTATTGAATACATAATGAACAAAAGTTATATTTTAATTTTCTCCAACAAATAAAATATAATACATCTTCTTAATAGTCAACATGCAAATAGGGGCAATCTCAGGCACTACAATAAGAATCTAAAATGATACATTCACAAATAGTATGTTCATCCTAAAACTTCATCCTTAATCCAGATTCAATCATCATTGTTTCAATGGTATATTTTCTAAATATCATTTCAAAACTGGGAATATTCTCTGTCTTTCATGGATATGTAACAGGGCTTCACAGACACTTTTTTCTAGAAATTTAGTAATTATTTTTCTAAAACTATAACATAATAAGCAAGAAACTATTATAAGTACTTCACTATCTTAGAAGAGATCTCGTTTATTCCAGTATTTCTAGATCAGTACTGTTCAAAAGAGGTAACTGAGTTGACATAAATATTCCCTTTGTGCTATCCTATATGATAACTATCAACCACAAGTGGCCATTGAGTATTTAAAAATGTTTCTTGTGATTGAGCAATAGAATTTCCAATATCATTTAATTTTATTAAATTCAAACTTAACCTTGTGCTAAGTAACTACTGCAGTTAACACAGTTTTAAACGAAGAATCTTCTCTATTTCACTATATCCTTTCTATCCAAAACATGTGTAATGTAGTATAAAATTTTCTTCAATTTCTGTTTTCCCCATGTTAATCTATTTTCCATATAATCATTAGAGTATTCTTTTTTATTCAGAATTTGACAAATGTAAATTGAGAGCCTAACACATGACAGGCCACATGGGATGCCTCCGGTATTAACATTTAAATGAAAGTCACATAGTCTTTGACATCCTTCGGCTAAAAATCTAATGGCTTAAGAAGACAAAACGCATGAAGTTTAATTAAGTTTAATCTTTCTCTGCAATCTGTGACTCCCTATTACCATTCTCACATAAACCAGACCCCTGAACAGAGCAATCAACAATGTGTTAAATGTAGTTTTTAAAATTTCCTATCTCAATGTCTCAATCAGTAATTTATAAGTAATTTCTGAAATATTCCTGCCTCCATCAATATTGGGACACTTTCTAAGAAGAAACTTTGTTGATAGACTGTTTTTCAAGGTTCTCATTAAATGCCAACATTTGTAGAAAAAACTATCTTATTTAAAATAAATTGGCATTGTTGGAGGTATTAATTCATAACTTGGAGATGTATACTAGCTGCATGTTGATTTGAAATTGATGCAGGAACTTCAGAATATAACTTTTAAGTGTAAGCGATTTTTAAAACCAGCTTGGGAAGCTCAAAAATGATAATCAACTTTTGAAACAGAGAACTGTGACTTTTTTTTAAAAAGGACCAATATTCTAAATTGACTTACCTGTCATATATACTAAAATATGAAAAGGAAAACTAATGGTTAACAAATATGATTCTACAACAGTCTTTTTTCTTCTTGTCCATAAAATAGGTTTAGACAAATGAGAGCCACTGGGAGGGATGCCAAAGCTCCTAACATCCCTGCAGAGTCAGCAATTGGTTGTTTTGTTGACTGGGTATAATTTCTGACATCTTACACTCCTATTTGACATTTCTGTTGCATGTCAAAGGCAAATACAGCTAATTGATCTTTGTCCAATCATCCAATTTGAGGTTTTTCATTAATGGCTAGCATATTATACAGTTACCACAAGTGACTTCATGCATGGTGCTTTGGTATAAGCAACACCTGCATACACTGTGTCTTACTTTAGTTTCACAATTGTCCACTATACAGAGGACAACACAGATGTTTAGAAAATGTGTTATCGCTATCTGTACTACTTCACTATTGCAGACTATTATTTCATGTTTTCTTCTCATCCTCTTTTTATTCTACTCTAATCATCTCCCCTATAGTGCATATTCAAATATATGGATACTAACATTGCAATAATATTAAAGACTGTATGTTTCTGTTCTATTGAGTGCATTTCTCAGTTTAAATGCATGAATAAAATAAGGAAAATTATTGAAGGTGGAAAATATACAACCTTTGGTTCCAATTGCATATTTTCCAAGAGAGGAAATTTTTACAGTGTTGTAACCCTGGAAGTTTCATTGTTATCCTTAATCCCTGAATTTGGAAAGTAAAAATGATATTTATTATATAAAACATTCAGTGATATTTGTGGAGCATAAAGAACTTTAACAAAATTTCTTAATTCACTATTCTAGAAAAATCGTGGTTTCTTCTTAAAATTCTCTTAAAATAAGTTTTTGCCAGTGAGGTCCAAGTCATGTGGGTTCATTCCCTCATGAAAAACTGGCCTAGCCCTCCAACACATCCACAGGCACACGCCCATGCACATCTACTCTCCACAGACTTCTTCAGCCTGTCAACTTTATTTCAGGGTTCTCAAATTCTCCCATTTTTCCTTTAACTATTTGCTTCTTTTTTTTTTCATTCATTTACAGTAAGCTTTTTTCATTTTCTCTTTTTTTCTTTCCGTCTCTTTCTTTCTTTCTTTCTTTCTTTCTTTCAGTGTTCTGCATAGAAAAATAATTTTAAATTCAAGAATTTGATGCTGTGAAATATTTAATCATCTAAAGAAAGTTTGCTTCCCCTAATGATTTCATCATGATTTAAGGGCTCTGTGTTCTTAGAAGGCAGTAACTATGAGATAGATGTTGTAGTAAACACGAGTGTTGCAAAATATTTCATTTCTTCCAAGCACATTGCAGCATTTCTAATCCTGGCTCATCTATTCCCAGACAAGCCTACAAAATTTATTCTAGCAAAACGGTTGTGTGGTGGAGACGTAACTCTAGGGCAAAGCATGTTGTTCCGCACACAAGAATCTGACAAAGGGCCAGATCATAAAGGGTCCCTAAGGGCAAATGCAAGCAAATGCAGCAGGATGACCTGCATGCAAGTAGTGAATGAAAAAATAAAATGGGTCTTGTAGGCTGTCGAAGTCTGGAGGTCTGTGACTCTGCAGCACAGGTTAGCCCAGGCAAGTGATGTGGAGCATGTGAAGGATGGAAAAGGTTGGTTTTCTTGACACATGGCATCTCTTAAAGAGAAATATGAATGCTTATTTTTAATCAGTGCAAAAATACACTTACTAAATAGGTTTGAGAGAACTACATACTTGTCTTTGCTGTTTCTCTCCGTATTAATACCCAGGGTATCTTCTTAGTGAACCACACTCCCTTCCCCCTTATCCTCCAATCTAAAATACTCTCTCTTTATTTGTTGAATGTATTTTATATGTGCATCTTAAGCTATATCTAATGTACATATAAAATTTACTTGTTTCAACATTTTCAAATATATAAGTATATTTTAAAGAAATTTCATAATCTTTTACATAGCCTCTATAGAAGCCCTCTGACCCCTCTTAAAGGCTGCACCAGTTCCCATAAGACTGATAGATATGTACTGACATTAATCCTGAAATTAATGATTCTTATTGTGGAAATGATGAGAATCAGCTTCATCCACTCAGCCACATTCTTGCCACAGGAAAGTGCTCCTCAAGCTTATTTTCCTATTACCTGAGAGTCTCACTAAACAAGCAGAGCCAGGACTTCATTTCCAGAGAATCTGATTCAGTGGTCTGATCTGTAGCTGAGGAATTTGTATCCTTAATTACTTTCTGAAAGTTTCTGATGTCAGTGCTGTGTGACTCCTAGTACCATGACCTCACAAAGTTCTGAAGAAAG